>CM076070.1:7230000-7417500 GCA_038088235.1 Zacco platypus
GCTATTGTTAACCAGGTGATGTCAGCAAGTAATGAAAGATACATAGTTTGTGTCTGATGTTGTAAAAAGTAATACTATTTTATATTGTATACTATTGTGCAGCATTTACCTCTTAAGTAAGTTGACAGAGTGGATCTCTGAGCTTATGCAAATGAGCAGAGGCGGGGCTAATTAACATTCATAGATCCTCATATACTAAATGAAGCAAGGGTTTAGAGTTACATTCAAGCTATTTTTTCAGCAAAAAATATGTATAAATGTGTCATTTTCATGGTCAAAGATGAGTTTTAAGGGATAAGCTTGTTGACTACGGGGGACTAAATGGGGTTCATTTTGATTTCATGTCGACTTAAAGAAACAGCCGCACATTTAACTTGTACCGCATTTACGAGTGTAACATAATTCCTCAGGCAACAATGTAAGCCAAAGCTTGATTTTATCCATTAGGATTTGAATGGAACATTAAAAGTAGGCTATGAATATCTATTATTTGCCCTGCCCACATGGCCATGGTTACATCAGCAGACCAATGGAATACAAAGTGGGTGCAAGAAGCCTTCTAAAACATTCAAGATTATCATTGCAATTCTAATTGGTGACATTAGTGGTGCAGAAATGATATCCTTCAGTTTTAAGAACAGAAACCGATAGATGTAGAAAAAGAATTAACAAGGTTTTGTGCTTGTGCTCTTCTCAGAAAGAGCAGTTCATTCATCCTCTCTCCTGAAGCATGATTTCATTAGTCATGCTGTTGACCCCAGGAGGCTGAATCATACGTTTTCTGAAGCTTCAGTGAGATCGTTACGATACCATACAGCCTACCAGGAATTAGATGAGGAGAAATCTGTGATTCATTTAATTTTAAATAAAAGAAATTGTACAGCTGATCCGAATAATAGTCCATAGTCGTGAAAATGCCACAACAAAACAACAAAACAAATCTGTTCGTGTCCCATCAGGTCTAATTGTCAGGGAGGGGTCGGTTACACATTTGCAGTTAAATTGTTCTTCATTATGTCCAAACCTCTGCACTGCTGCCACAGCTGTAGTTACAAAGAGCCATAAACCCCTGGAAATCCCAGCATGCTGTGAGGCAAGAGAGACAGAGGAAGCTCAGGGTTTAAGGGATTACTTTTGAGCGGGCATTACGCGGGGCTACCTAATAGTAATGCGTCACATTTCAATTGAACTGTGGAGTCAGACTTTTCAGGCAGCGTGCACATGTTTGGAACATCAATGTTTGGAGATCAACTTGTGAATTTTTCCATTTTTGTATAAATAATTGATAAGTGATAAGTGATAAAAGCAGTTAAAAAAAACTATTTTAAAAAGGGTTAGGGTTACATTGGGGTATTTGTAAAATAATAATTATATTTAAATACATTTATTTATATAATATTTACATATACACAAACAAGCAATAAATTAGGCTCAATAAGGCTGATTTATCAAGTCACATTATGCCAGAGTAAAAAAAAAAACATAGTAAAAAGTAAATTCTGTGATCTTTCATTACAATAATATAATATATAATATAATAAATATAATATGATATATATAATATAATATAATATAATATAATAACAAGCGGTACATTCTGAAGAGCTTGCTGCTTAGCATTCATTATAGAAGTTTGCAGTGCACTTTCAGTGTACTTTCAGGTGTTCCTCTGAAACCCTTCACCTTCCCCAGCTACAACTGTACAGATCTGCTACGGATAATTCTATATACGCTATTTATGCTCACAGCAGTGTGGCAAGTTCCTGTGCTTGCTCTGCAGCAGCAGTAACAACCTCCAACAACAGCAATAATCAACAGCAGCGGAGCAGATCTATTCCGCCAAGACTAAATGCATTAACATTTTCTTATCCATTACCATATTAAAAATCTTCAGAGAGTTGTGATGATATACATATATTCATGCATACCTATGTATTATTAACGCTGGCAGCTTCCAGCATTTACAAGCAGAGATTATGTTAAAAAGCCCCAAATCTGATTTTCTGAGACCAAACCCCATCAAGAATGCCCTAAAATAAAGACATGGTAATCACTTTCCATCCAAGATACTCAAAGCTGCAACGAGAACGGGTTGTTCCACATAAGAGATAGAAAACACAACAGATAGGCACATATATATGCAGGAATGCCATTGGGGATGTGAAACTCTGTGAAAGAGGGATATGAGGGGAGGAAAGTATGATCCAGACCCCTCCCGCATGCCTCATTAGCCTTTAGTGTGGGGGGCTGTCGTATGCAGATTGTTTTCCTCGGCTTTTGTTATTCCAACACAGCCACCGAGAGGAATGTTTTCCCCCCGTCTCTCAGGGTGCTGCGGAGCACAGGGTCATTCCCACCGGTACGTTTAGCCACAGGAGAACAGGAGAGAACCAGTGTAAGAATAAGGCAGATATTCATTCCTACAGAGCAACACCAAAGGTCATAGGTTCGATTCCAAGGGAATGCACAAACTGATAAAATGTCACTTTGGATAAAAGTGTCAGCCAAGAGCATAAAATGTGACTTTTTGGAATGGGAAACAACCAACTATTTTTTTAAAAGCTGTAGTGCGTAGTTTGCATTAAATACTTGTATAACCCACTACAAGGAATACTATATAATCTGACAATGCAATGAACTTTGACTTCCCAAAAATTAATTTCCATTTGTGCCTCACTTTCTTTAAAATAGCAAAACGCACTTAGTGTTGTCAAAAGTGCCGACTTCGGTATCAAGATACTGAAATTGTCACGATACCAGAATTTCCCAATAGCATTTTGAGCGCTGTAGAACGGATTCTAAAGTACTTCTGATTGGCCATTGTCGTTATACACTCAACAGATATGGTCACACTAAAAAAATGACGTGTTGGCTCAACAAAAAAACCTGTCATAAAATTACATTAAAAAGGCATAATATGTGCATGTATGTGTATAATATATATATATAAAGCTTTTATGGCTCATTTATGCAAATCAATGATAATTGATTTTTGATGACAAAATGTTCCTCAAAAAGCATGTTTCAATATAATGGCCACAAGATGAAAACAATATTCATGTGAACAATGCTATTGTGTGTGTAGACAAAATGAACCTTATACATATAAAATTGTATCATTTTACAATTTTACAAATTTGCTCCCTTAAACAAGCAAAATAACTGTAAAAAATAATCATTTAAACGGCTTTAAAGCTCTAATAATACAAGTTTTAACAGAAGAATGAATTAAAGGTTTTATGTAATTTTACGCTTCACATTTCTGGTTTTAAATCCTCCAAAAATTGGCCCCAATCTAAATGCCTCGGATCGATCCAATTCATGAATGAACCTTTCAGTGCAGCGTTTATCAAAAGCATCGGAAGCCTCAGTTGATCGTAGAATCCATTAGTGTCAATGGACTCTATGATCAACTTAGCTCACGATGCTTTTGATAAATGCAAAACCGGTGCAATCTATGATCCGACTTAAAAGATTAACAGAAAAGAACCAGTTCGTTCACGAATGGGACACTGCTACTGCGTCTCTAAGCGGGTGATGATTACTTCAGCTTAAAATAAAGAGCAGCCATATGTTTTTTATGAGATAAGATAAAAAGTATGATCTTATGCTTTATGGTAAAAATAAAAATACTTTGTTACTTTGTAAAATCAATTTAACTGTACTTATTGTGGATGCCAGATTACGCATGCAACATTCACGTCATATGTGAACAATGTTACATACTGCAGGCGGGACACAATATGAACCACACAGTATGAAGTACGTTAGCATTCCAGTCCGAACATACTGTATCTTATGTTACACCTTCCTAAAAGTGTGAGCTCACACCCGACTGTTTATTTAATTATGTAAATTTCAGAAAAGTTTCTTTTCCTAGTCATAATCCATGATGGCAGTTATTTCCAAAAATGTTAAAAGGCATTAAGCAGCAGTGAAACACTTATAGGACTGCAGGGGAATTTGGGTTATGCAGTATGTAATCACTTCGAGGAGAAATCTAACACGTCTGGGGAAAACATTTCAAGGGGAGGAAGAAAAGCTTTGGGGGGGTTTTTTTCTAACACAACCAAAACAAAAATAACATGGCTTCAAACTACTTCTGTAATGAAATCTTTTTTTAAAAAGGCCATATTTTCAATGTGTTTTCCCTGATGTTCTTTAATAACTTTAGTTAAAGTGTCTTGCAGAAAAAAGTACAAACATTACATTAAAAAGGCATAACGACACATTGCAGAGCTTCCGTGTTCTACGTCAGAACGCCGACTCCGTACTGGTCGGCATGCGTCGTGGTGCTCACATGATCAGCTTCGGCCAATACCGAGTTGGCGTTTGGATGAAAACACGGAAGATCTGCACATCAACTGCGTGGGAGACTGACAGAGTAGAGAAGAAATTTTTGTAAAGTCATTAATTCTGTTTTGTTTTTGCGCACAAAAAGTATTTTCGTCGCTTCATAACATTAAGGTTGAAGCACTGTAGTCATGATGACTATTTTAATGATCTCTTTACAACTTCTCTGGACCTTGAATGTGGTAAATTTGTTGCTTTCTAAAAAGGTTTTAAAAGGTCTAAAAATTCAGATTTCATCAAAAATATCTTGTGTTCCGAAGATGAACGAAGGTCTTGCGGGTTTGGAACAACATGAGGGAGAGTAATAAATTGGAGAACCCAATTTAACCCTTTAAGTATAATAACCCTACATCCCAACATGTTGCTGAACACTGATTGTGAATTGCTATGTAAATGTGGACAGTTATTATACCAAGCTGCTCAGTGTAGTGAATTTTTCCATAAAGGTCTAGATGGATCTTTTAAATTATGGAGATTCAAGATTTTCTCTGGACAGCAGCAATGAGTCGAGACGTGAAACTTTAAGCCCTTAAACTAGACAGTACTGAAAGAAGAGCTGCAATGGACAGTAGATTCAGGCCAAGATTATTCCCCCAGTGTCGAGAGAGCTGGGGAAACACAAACAATGAGAGTGGTCCAGGTTTTCATGCTCACAGTAATGAGGATTTTAAAGGGATTAATCTTGGAAACGTGATATTTCATCACGCTCCACATGCGGGTGAAACCCCTTTATACCCAAAGCAAACTTTCCTGGTCTTGCGCACTCTTATAAGAGTACTTTCAAATGACATGTTTAATTCAATGTTTTACTTCCCATTTCTTTATAATCAATTGTGAAAATTAGTGGAAATTTCCGAGTGAATTTTTTTTTTAAAGTAAATCCTATGCCAATTTTATGTCGAGAGGGTTAATGATAGGCGAACAGCGCTTGTTTTAAGTCTTCTTCCAGATGATACAAGCATTCTGTTTTTCCCATAAATGCCTGAGACTGGAGTCATCATTTCAGTATTTTCCATTTAGCTGCAGAACTTGGCAGTATGCAGATTCAAGAATAAAACTCTTGAAGCAATCCATTAAAAAAAAAAGACAGAAAAAAAGCATGGGGTAACAGTTTCCAACAGAACACTAAAGCCCAATAGAGAGGATGTTTAATTTTCTCATAACATTAATCTGTGGTTGGACCCAGTTAAATCATCTGTAATTCTAAAAACAGCCTGATGCCAGTAAGCTGAGCCGAAAATCTTTCTTGGAGATGCTTTTGAGCGAAGAAAGCAAAAACCACTCCAAACTCCCAGAACCCCTTGCTGAATCCCCTTACCTCTCTATTTCTCGCTCTCTCTTACTTGATCTCTGTTAAAATAAGAAAAACTTGAGAGCCAGGAATACGCAGATTTTCCAAATACAGATCATTGAGACCTAAAAAGCATGTATGACATAAAACAGGAAGCAACTATGCTTCCTCCAATCAAGTTCTTCAAATTTAAGCATTAAAACAGTACTGATCTCAACTCAAGGGCCATGACTCAAATATGCGTCACAGGTCAGCTCTGATAAGGCCATGGACAAAAAACAATGTGAAAAAAGTGAATAATAAAAAGCAACTATTCATATAATCACACAATTAGCAAATATGAGAGTAAAAAATACAATTAACAGGCTAGAATGTGTTAATATTGTTGATGGTGTTCAAATGGGCAAAACATTTATCCATTTTATAGTCTACGTATAGTGTCATTCTGTGTCAACTCAACCAGAGATCCCCGGCTCAAATTTTTGAATGTTAATATTTTTTCAGTAGGAAGACAAAGATAATGTCGCTGATGTATGTTTACTGAGTAATCCACTATTTTGTACAGGGGGTCAAAATTACAATTTTCACTTGAGAGATTTGGAGTCAAACTAGAAAATAAAAATAACTTTACAAAGAAGGCAGCATCATCATTTTACTTTTACACAGAGATCTATTAGTAAAATCTGTTGACTTTAGCAATCTTTGTTTCATTATATATGCAAAAATGTCTAAATATCCCTTTAGATTCTGGTACTTAAACTTTCCTTTTGAGATCTTCATTTTAAAGGCCCTTGATGACTCAATCCCAGAGATATGGGAATTTTAAAGTGGCTTGGTGAGTAAATTGTTCACATTTGCAGTGGTCAAAAACCAAAGGTGTCACTTTGTATACAGTTGATGCTTTAATTTTAAAGAAGAATATCTAAAGAAAAAAATAATAATGTTAAAACTAGAAATGTATCTTATTTTTTCCATAAGCTCAAATGTATAGAGCATATACAGTTGCCATGCCTGTAACTCTAAAAGTATTCAAGATATCTTAATATAATTCTAGATTCTCATTCTTAATAAACTTTTCCTTTGCAAAGTATACATACACACCGATCAGGCATAACATTATGACCACTGGCAGGTGAAGTGAATCATCCATCCATCCATGTCAGGGATTAATGTGCAATACTCATTGGTGTGTAAATATACACACCAATAATTATTGCACAATATTCCCTGACAAGACATTTCGCTAAAGGGCAGATGAGAACAGTAGGCTTCTGTCTGCAGTATATGGGGCAGTAACACAGGCGACTGGAAGGACCAGATTACTGCAACATGATGAATCAGTGCATATTTTCTGCAGCAAAAACAACACACACTTTTAAGGTAGAGGCAGAACACCCTTTTACCCTGGATGAGTCACTACTTGGCTGAAAGATTGACCCTGCCCCTGATCTTCATTTCAATTTTCCTATTTCACCGCTTTGCTTGTGCAAGTTCATCGTGATTTTTTATTGCGCAGGAAGCCTATCATTTCTACACTCATCCCTGGCCCTTACTACATTACTTTCTCCCATTTCTAGTAATAACAAGGTTGCTATGGGGAACAGAACTACCCCAAACAACTCCGCCTTTTCCCTTCTTCTTTCCTCCAACAAGCTCCACCAGAGATGTCATGAAACAAGTCTATTGAGACGGTATTTAGAATGAAAATATCTTTGTGATATTCACAATCACCAACAAAATCATTGCACAATTGAGAGTGGATATACAGGATTGGACAATGAAATTGGTCTTAGACCACTAATTTGTTAGTATGGTGTAGAGTCTCCAATTCGTCTTGGGAATGACAGGTCCAAGTCCTTCACAGTGGCCAGAGGGATTGTGAGCCAGAACAGAACTTGAGTGTTTAAACTGACAGGACTCAAAAATCACTCTATAATGGTTTAACTTAGCAATTAATCCGTGAATAGCATGCATTCCAAACAGTGGGGCCTGGTCCGTACGGATGACGGATCAACTACAATCCCTACGATCGCACGTCCTGCCATGTGACTATCAAGGATGCGCACTGCACACATCTTGATGTCGATGCTGGAACGATATATTGTGCAGCCCAAATTTCCTCAACTTTAAAGCCAAACACCATTTCTACAATGTTTGCTAGATCTCCCACAGATTCAACGTCAGTTTTGTGATCCATTATGTAATGGTAATGCTTGTAATTCACACAGGGCGTCTCTGATCCCAGATCAGTGTGGTTGTGCGCCAAGTGGTTTTTTTCTTCTCCCAATGGTGTGATTAATCAGGCCTCTAAAGTAGAGCTCTGGAGAAAACCAGAGGCCTCCGGAATAAAACTGCCCACTCGTCACTGCTTCTCAGGGTCAAACGCACCAATATCCGCCACGTGTTGATCCTTGGCCAAATGTATACACACTGCGCCTGGGGCAACAGCCCGGTTTGACTTGGATTTACTGGTAGAACACACAATATACCAGCTTTCAATAAGTTCCCATCTTAGAAAAGTATGTGAATCATCCAAAATATGTGAATCATCCAAAAAAAAAGAAAAACTGAATGGCCAATTTTATTTTAAAGCGTACTTTGAATGTCTTGTTTACTGCACTACAAGAAAAGCAAATTAACCCAAGCAAGAACATAAGAACACCCTGGCAAACTTCTAAGCATTGTGTTAACGCAAAAGAAAATGTCTAGTTACTTGTCATATCAAACACTAGCAATGGTATTGGTGTTCATTATTACAATTTAAAATAACAGTTTATTATTTTTAATATATGTTAATATAATTTATTCTTGTGATGCAAAGCTGAATTTTCAGCATCATTACTCCAGTCTTAAGTGTCACATGATCCTTTAGAAATCATTCTAATATGTTGATTCGCTGCTCAAAAAAACACTTTTTTTCAGGATTTTTTTGATGCATAGAAAGTTCAAAAGAACAGCATTTATTGAAAACAGAAATCTTTAATCTCACTTTATCAATTTAATAAGGAACCTTGTTCATTTTTCATTAAAAAATAAAAAAGGTAATTGCGACTTTCTATCTCACAATTCTGACTTTTTTCTCAGAATTGCGAGATCTAGTCACAAATCTTATTTATAAGTGAGGATTACGTGATAAAGTCAGAATTTCGAGTTATAAAGTCAGAATTGTGAAATATAAACTAATTTTGAGGGGGAAAAAGATTCTCTCGCAATTGACCCGTCGCAAACAGTTTGATTGACAGGCGATCCAACCAATCATAACCCCGAATCCGCCATTTTGTCTGACAAAGCAGTCAGGGGAGTAAGTGGATTTAACGTTGGTGAACTTGAAAAATTGTGTGTCCTCACGTCTTTCCCTGCTTGAAACAACATTCCTTCTGATGTTCATTCATGTTTATTTGATGCTATAAATGAACTAGTGTGAAGAGATGATCGGTTCACGAGCCGCTTGAAGGAGCAACAGCGATCTGTCACAACACATTAAAGAGCCACTATATGCTATTACTGTTTAAACTTTAATATTTTAAATATGAAACTGTTTCATAAGTTGTCAGTGTACTCTTTGTTCCAGGATGTATTTTTCACCGCGTGAGAACATGATGTGTGGCGTGAGAGAGCATGACTTGTCGAGCATTGCAACAGTAACTAAAGGGGGCGGGTCTTTGCGATGGGTCAATTGCGAGGAGAAAAGTCAGAATTGTGAGATAAAAAGTCACACTTACCTTTTTAACTTTTTTATTCAGTAGCCGAAAAAAGCTTCCATAATTGAATGCACCCTTTCTGTATAATTTCTTAAAAATCGTATTGACCCTAAACTTTTAAACATAAGTGAATCATACTATCAAGGCTTTACTTCCATGCCGAAAACCCAATTTATTTTCAATAGATCATTTAAAAAATATGTAGTATAAAGACAAAATGTTTTTGAAAACATTTTCTCAGAATAAGCAAAAAGCAGAGAGCAATAGAGACTGCAAATGCATGTTCTAAAGAAAAACACCTCACATAAACGACTGAATTAAGCTGAATTAAAAACCTGAGCTGTGCGCGCCTGGCGTGTAAAAGCGCAGTGAACTGCGGTTCAGCAGAGATGGAATTTCCTCAGTGGAGACAGGCCAGAACAAAATAACATGCTGAAAGGGCAGAATTAGCATCAAAGGTGTGAGGGTGGGGCTTGATCCAGACGGCCATCAAAACTGAGACTTCCGTTCACACATTTCTCAATTCAGCGAGAAAAATCTCCTTAGAGCATGAGCCCAAAAAGATTGACACAATGCTTGTGTTATTCGTTTGGTAAAATGAGAGGCCAACCAAGATTGTTGCGCCACTTTATCAAAGTCGCCTACAGAAGCTTCCTGTTCACCCAAATGTTAGGAAACAGAATAAACATTTACACCCGAAACACAAGCAAGCAAACCAACGCTCGCGCCCTTTCTTACCCACCTGTCAAATGCGCCATCCGAATGGCTGTTACATCACATAATAAGACCCATAATCCATCTGAAAGGCTCATAGCAAACAGAAATACATAGCAGCTGGATTCAGACAGTCAGAGGTGACTTCATCCACTGGATGTAGGTAAACCTCTTACACTTTCACATCAATCTAATTTCAGGTCTAAGTACTCAAAATGTAGGGCTAAACCTGATGGATTTGGTTTGCTAAAGGCCAGTTCATACCAAAAACGATAACTATATTAGCATCCACATTAACGCACAATGAAATTACGCTTATTATAAGCACAAACTGCAGTTGTCCGTCGCTTTAAATGTTTAAGCTCTTTAAGGTCCGGTAGATTCTGATTGGCTGTCAATGTTTTTAATGTTCATCAGCTGGAAAACCATCAGTTTGTGTGCGATTCCAACGATATTGTTTCTCTGTGTCGTTATCATTATAATTGTGGTGTGGACGGGCCTTAAAGTCAGCATGAAACAAACTAATTTGCAATAGTCTTTTGTGATGTATATCTGAGTGAAATGGATTTTCAACAACAACAAAAAAAACGTAGGGCGCTGCATCTGAAATTGTGTACCGTCTTGAGTAGGTATTTGAATTTGAACTCCATGACTGTTAAAGTATACGCTCTACATACTATGAATAGGCCTATGGGTAGTATGAATGAAATTGACATACTACATCTGCAATACTGTTACTGTCACATGACCTACCAGCGTCAGTTGCGGTGCTTCACTTTCATTCATAATCCCTCGCCTCACGTGATACTAAAGGGTCCATCAAATGCGCACTTTACAATCTCGGCGGAAGTAGTAAGTCGTTTGGGGACTACTTGCCTACCGTTTTTCGAATCCCACAACTGCGTCCCAATTGACCCTTCGTGGGCAGTTTGATTGACAGGTGATCTGACAAATCATAACACGAATCCACCATTTTGTCCGACAAAGAAGTCAGGGGAGTTAGTAGGTTAAAGTTGGTGAACTTGAAAAATTGTGTGCACTAACGTCTTTCCACAGTTGAAACAACATTTCCTCTGATGTTCACTCATATTTATGCTATGCTATAAATGAACTAGTGTGAAGAGATGATCGGTTCACGAGCCACGGTTAACAATCTGTCACGACACATTAAGAGCAACTATACTGTATTTATTGTTGAAATTTCTTTAAGAAAAAATATATTATTTTGTGTTGTTTCAAATCAAAAGTAACCTGTTCTGTCTTGTCTGTCGATGTGTTGTCAGCGTCCTCTTTGCTCCGCAATACATTTTTCACTTCGTGAGAACATGATGTGTGGCATGAGAGCGCATGGCTTGTCGGACATAGCAACCGTAACTAAAGGGGGCGGGTCTTTGCGAACGGTCATTTCAGAGGCTGCATCCTTCAAAGGAAGTCCCAATTCGAAGTCTCCTTCAAATCATGCCTCCAAATGCGTCCTTCATTTCCCATGAGCTGAAGGATGCAATAGATGGATCCTTTGCAGCCTTGCCTACCCCGGAATTAATTGCGCATTAGTGACGACAAGAATTTTTTTGAGAGAAATTATTATAAATATATTTATATATTATTATATACTTTTTAACGTATGTCTACTGGGATTCAACTTAATTCAAATATCAAATACTACAAATGAAAAAAAAAACAAAAAAAACAACAACTTTAAAGTGGTTCTTATATCTAACCAAGATGTGATAATATATAGTTTATTCTCTTTATTATATACAGAAATGGACCATGGTGAACATATTTAAACAGTTTGTGAACCCTGTTTTGTGTACAGACAGTTTAATATAACTTTCAAAAAAGTTCTAAGTCCATCACATTTAGCAATGCTCTGTCCAATCTTCGCAGCCTTCGAAGGATGCAGCCTCTGAATTGGGACACAGCTTACGTATTTGGACATACTACTCTTTTGGTATACTGTTGTTCACATACTATATAGTAAGGAACTCGATTTTGGACGCAGCATTGGACCATTAGATGATTGTGATTCGCTTTTTCTGTGATCCCATGTGAGCGACCTCACGTCAGTAAACACAAGAAGAGATGAAATGAGCATGAGGGAGGGGAATTATATCGATAAATGAGGGCACATAAATTTAAAAAAAAAAAATAATAATTACGTAGAGGGAATGAATTACGTATTCATTTATAAAAATACCACAATATTCCATAAAAAACATGAACTGTCAATTTTGATGCCATGGTGAGACTAAGTCTAAACCATCTCCTGTCCTGAACAACTGAACTTTGGCTAGGCAAGTTTACCAGTTTCGCACAAACCAGATGCAAGCAGTGCCTGAACTGTATGAACTGCAATAGAGACATGAAACAAAAGATCCATTGAGCTCAGTGCAGAGGATAAAACAAACCTTCGGACCACCGCACAAAAGAAAACAAGAACTTGTATTGGCCCCTATAACTATGGCTGGATGAATCAGACACCCTCAGTGTCGGGAACATTCCTCTGTGGAAGAACCATCTCTTTTCCTGCTAATTCTGTGAACTGCAAACCGCACAGCATAATTTCATAAGAACTCCTCATGTTTACTCTGGAAAGAGACAGTTCCGCCTGCCATTAGATCAGGAGTGGCATCCTGAGATATAAACAGACTAAAAATGACAAGTTTCAGCTCTCAAATGACAGCTGTGGAGTGCATGGGGATGAAAGGTTGCTCAAACTCATGATGATGATGGTCATTAGGATATAAAAAGCAGAGAACAACCTTCTAACTTTTGCGAAAAGTACTGTGGAGGTTCCATAGTATGGTAATGGTCTGGGATGATAATGCTTGTACTAAAAAAACATTACTTTTAGGTCATTTGTGATTTCCGGATTTTATTCAAATTATTTTATAGAGATGGGGATTTCTATATCAGGTAATAATCCATAGAATTACTAGAATGAGAGCACCACTCAACTAGAATTGATTTTACTAGGCCTGCCCTGGACATAACGATATTAAAATGTGTATGAAAGATTATCATATCCATATACAATGGTGGTCACATTGCATATATATATGTGTGTGTGTGTATGTAGATATATATATATATATATATAATCTTTGATATATAATACATATATATCAAATCAAAGGTGGTGGTTTCAGTAGCCTTTTTGCCAGTGGAAAAAATTGGTAATTGGGATTCTCGCAAGAAACACCATGTACTTTACTGTTAGTTTGAATCTTCTGTAGTGGTATCACATTCAGACATGCTTTCTAACTTTTATACTTTACAATTCCCCAATGGCTATATCCATGACATTAGACTTGCGGTGTGCAGGTCAGGCTACAAAAAAAAAAGAGCAAAAATGCAATAATTATAGCAAATAAAGATAAAAAGTCAATATCACTGACTGAAACTACATGTTAAAAGCAGTGAACTATTCAGAGAGACCCTCATGTGAACCAATGACCATCAGGAAAACACCTGCGGTTACTTCCAACTCCACCGTCTGCAACATTTGGAACATCTTATAACGCCTTCTTGCTGTAGACTGTGATAATAAAACTCGAATAAAAGTCGCATTTTTGCTCGAATACACACATAACCCTCTCCTAATCCGAAGCCTGGTGCCTCATGGTGAGTAAAGCTACTTGCGCGGTTTATAGACCAATATAAATGCTGGTAAACTTTGCAAGCCTCAACAAAGTATTGATGAAAAAACAAAAACTTACCTCGCAAATAAGTGGCCTACAACTTCAAACTTCGCTCCAACTACCAGCCAGTGCGCAAACAAGAGTCCAGCATCACATCCACCAGCAAACCTGAAATGGAAAACCAGCCCGGGTCGAATTGGCAACAGGTTTTACTTCATAAGACCTACTTCGACCGTAAGGTCCATGATCTTCATTTAAAAAAAAAGTCCTTGGACTATCCTTAAAGCTTAATGCGTAAAATCTTGCAGACTGCGAGTAAACGGAGATGAGCTTTTACGCGGCTGAAAACAGGCAGCGCGTCTTTAGTTCCTCTGGGAAGCCGAGTCACCCTTCCAGCCCGAGAGGTTCAGCTCTCTCCGTCTGTGAGCCCTCCTGCTCGCTGGAGAGAGGGAGTAACCAGACACCGCACTCCTGCCGCTCATTGGTTACTTTCCACCGGAGCAGGCACCGTCACACCAGCAACAAGAGTCGTCTCTATAGAAACTGTCCTAGACTGGGAGGAAAATACCACGAAAAGTTGTTACAGTGAGGCGCAGTGTACGGTGGCCACGCATCCAGATATGTAACGCTACAAAAACAAAACATCTGACAAATTGCGTGTGGGTTTCGCTTATCCTTACGCCTTTAAACTTTTAAATGTGACGCAATCTCATTATATACCCACAAATTTGCATATTAAGGCCTAACCAAGGTATTTAACAAAAAACGTGATGCAAATATGATTTCATTAAAAATAAATGCACAATTTTACTCATTTAACCTTTTAAAGATGTGAAAGATATGATAGATACTTTAAATATATATTACATATATATATATATATATATATATATATATATATATATATATATAAATATTTGTTTTATGGAATCAAATGTTTAGTTGGTTGGCAACTAAACCTTTTTGGTCAAATATATTTAAATGTAAAATCAGAATATTTAAATAAAGCACTTTTGTGTATGTGTAAAACAAACTATAATAGAACATCAGACAATCCTCAAGAAATAATCAATAATCAGTGGCATAATCTGAAATTACAGGATTATTTCATATTGCTTTTGAAACTTTACACTGTAAAATATATATATATATATATATATATATATATATATATATATAGTTCACTTAACTTAAAAAGTAAGTTATCTGTTTGCTTTAAAAATTTGAGTTCATTGAAATTAAAAATCTGAGTTAATACAATGAAGGAGATTGGTTTAACGAATAGAAACTCAAAATATTATGTTATCTGAACAACACTAATTACCTAAGATGATCTAAGAAAAAGACAAAAAAGTTAAATCATGAAAATATTTTTTTACGGTACAGTATTGTGTTGACTTTAATTACAATTTCATTTGTTTAAAAGCCTTTCAACCAATACAAATGCATAGAGGTGATATAAGTATCAATTATAATTCTTTTAGCTTCATTTTGAATATATATATATATATATATATATATATACATTTTTTTCAGTTGCAAAATATTGTGAAGAATCAAAGTAGGTATCCTTTATCATTGCTGAACTCCCATTAGGACAAAGAAGAACTATTGCTAGGTTGTGTTTTAGGAGTTCATGGTGTTACACCTTAGTGTTTTCTTGTGCTTGAAATTCTGTTCTGGGGTCAGTCATACTCCCTAATGCTTGCCGTGTGTTGCCTGAGAGCTACTAAGGAATGAGAGTTTACTCCAACCACAGAATTCCACCTCTACCCCTCCTCCCATCCCGTCTCATCCCCAGTCCTCTCCCCTTCATGCTCCTTTCCCTCACCCTGTGCCATTATAGACCCTGGAAGTCTTTCTTTTAAACTTGAGCAGAGCTTCCTACTTTACCTGGGGCCGCAGAGATCACCGCACATGCCTGCATGTGACCCCT
Organism: Zacco platypus; assembly: GCA_038088235.1. NCBI lineage: Eukaryota > Metazoa > Chordata > Actinopteri > Cypriniformes > Xenocyprididae > Zacco > Zacco platypus. Next base: position 7,245,640 of record CM076070.1, read on the forward strand.
GCAAGAGGTTATAGGTTGTTGCATACATATTGTTTTGATCAGAGAGATTTATTTTTTATTTTTACTTTAATGCTTTCATTAAACCATTTCTGGATCGCTTAAACAGGGTCTTGGAAACGTCTTTTCAAACATGCAAGGGCATGATGGCATAACACGGCTGATGTAGGAAAGAAAGGGTGTGTGTGCAGTGAGTTAGCACTGTTCATATGACTAACAGGGGGAAAACTGAGTTTCAAGCCACAAATAGCAGGGTTCAGATGAACCAAATGTCACTCTGAGGTACTGTGCTACAGCTTTGACATTTCTTCCTCCAAAACAGAATCCGGAGAAAGGCAGAATGAGTGCTATTTTAAAACAGACCACTGGATTTTTGTTTTTGGGCTTGAATTGCCCACCTCCAAAAAGTGGGGCAAAAGGAGGTGGTGGCTAGACTGAACAGGACCCTGAGGAGCAGGATATGAAGAATTAGTTGAGGAATATAGGACAGGAAGTGAATGGAAATGCAGTGTAGTGTTAAAGTATGTTAAAATGTCATCAATCTCTCTCTCTCTCTCTCTCTCTCTCTCTCTCTCTATATATATATATATATATATATATATATTAACAATCATAAATAAACTTTTCAGAATCTGCAAAATTTAATTTTAATTCATTTTAATTAAATGAAAGTTAATAGATTTACAAATACAGCCAGGGAATACATTAGCATAAACAAAACAAAGAATACATAAAAATACAAATAAATAAAGACATAGAATCAAGGATAGAAATAAAGCTGAACTTATATTTAAAATGAAAAACTAAGGCCTATGTCCCCCATATTTATATGTACACCAAATGTGGTTCATAGAATTAGCAGATTAATTGAATGAAAAGACAAGTCATAAATGAGAAAAAAATGAACATTTTCTAAACAGTTGAAAGCTGAGCATGATGTGACCCTTAATAAACAGAAAATCGACAAAAAACAAGCTAAATAAAACTCCAAAATAAATCCAAGCATGTTTCAGCATGTGAACCACAAACTGTGCTATATATATGAGGTATATATCATTATGACAAATAAATCTGTTTATAAGATTGTAATTGCAAGGGTAATGTTTATAAATGAGTTTAAGGTATTTTCTTTGATTTTATTTGTGATTAAAGATTTATGAGATGGTTTCCGAATTTTATTCCCCAACAGACCATCATCACAGCCATTCCAGAGTATTATAAGAGTAGTAGGAAACAATATATCTTTGAAACTAAGCCTGAACACATTGATTATGGGGGAAAGAGAGAAACAGATTCAACCGACCACAGTATCGGCAGGATACAATGATTGTAGAGAGAAAGCTGAGGACAGGGATTTTTTAGAAGCATCCATGTCTTTTCTCACTGAAAAAAAAAAAAAATTGGTGAAATGTACGACAAAAACCCAGCAGTTGTGGTTGCCAGAAATTTACCATAAAAATACGGTAGCAGCATTTTAGATTTAGAAGAAACATAGTTACTTCAATGAAAATACAGAAAATGTGAAGTGTCACACTGGGAATTCTGTAAATGTTTCACTGTAAAGGCTGATTTTTACTTCTGCGTCGAGTGTACGCTGTAGATACGTTGTAGGCCGTATGTAGCACACATAGCCTATGGGGTGGCCTGACGTGCACCTCTCCAAAAATGTGACGACGTGTCGATTCTACACGGACCCCAAGCGCTGTGATTCGTCTGTTAGAACCTAAGAAACAAAAATTTGACACAGAAGTATAAATCAGACTTAAATTATACAATGAATTGTTCTTTTTCACTTCCAAAAATTGTCAATTTCACAGTATTTTACTGTAAAATTACATTAAATGTATGCTTAGATCTGTTTCAGTTATTCAAGGTGCAATAGGTGATCTGGGCAATGCTAACTTTAGCCTGCTAGCATTGAAAGTGTACATCCCATCCTTCCGGCAAATCGCCGTCCAAAGCCACGCCTTCTCCAAATCACATGAATGGATATAGACCAGAGACGTTATTGGATTACATCATTTCTCATTCACCAGTGAGAAAACTTTACAGTACAGTGAGTAACAGTACTACTAAACTAAAGTTAGGTTGTTGCTGTTTGTCTGCCATTCTTGCTTTGTCATCTAATGACTTATGATGTCTGTGTGAACAGGCTGCACAGTGGGGGAACATATACTTTCATTTCATTAGGACTGAATGTAACGATTGAATGAACATTGTACGGTACTTCACAGACGATATATAAAAATACATTCAGACAGCTTAACATAGTGATAGCCAGAGCATAACAAAAAAAATGTTTCTGTAGAAAATCACCTATTGCAACTTGCTTTTAACCATTTAACCAATTAAAAGGTTTTTACCGTAGCGTTCTTTTACTGTTAAATATTTTTCTATATATTTTTCATTCAGAGTAGGTCAAACTTATTGTTGATATTATTATTTTATTGTTATGATTTCTTGCTTCAAAATTCAAATTTGATACTGTGATTAATCTTGGAACTGTTTAGTTTATGACTGGAAGAATTTTTTCAGATTCCCCCCAGAGAACCAATAGAAGAAACACTTTCAGAACAAGTCTTCTTTTTTTTTTTTTAAATATATTATCAACTTTCCTCATTATATTTTGTAGGCCTTTAACTTTTAGAGAATGGGATATTCCTTGTCAGTTTGGAATTCATTTGTTTATGATGTCTGAAAATGTTCCACCGTGACTTAACGGCGAGTGACGGCAGGCTTTCTCTGTCCAGGGCTTTGGCGGTTAGTACCTACAGGGCAAAGCAGCACAGATCTCTCCTGGCTCCCGACCAGGCCATTAAAACCTCTGTGGGGATGCCGGAAAGGAAAAGGGGAGGAGGGGAAGACAGGCTAGATTGGTGGGTTTGGTAATTGCATGCCCTGGTTTTGCAAATATGCTTCCTCATGCACTTTTGCTACACCTCTGAGGGCTCTGAGTAAAAAAGCATATCCCAAAGAAATTTATTTTCAACAGAACTGTATTGTTTCTGACTCTAAAATTGTACTGTAGCAACTAAATGTTGCTCTTTTGCTCCCTAAAAGCCCAGTTAGAGGCAGGAGCTGAATAGGCTTTAATCCATCTGATCTCATACATCTGATTTGTACTGTATAGGCTATACTTTACATAAGAAGCAGGTTTAAAGTCCAGATTCATGCAGTGGTTTGCAGATCAAACATAAGCCACTGACTCTCTCAGTTTCAGAATGTTTAGTTTGCTATTTTCAACACTGATAATAATAATAATATTAAAAGATTTTTTTTACCACCAAATTTGCATATACATAGTCTCCAAACGCTCTTGCGGTGCTTTGATGTCATACACAGATGCATCTCTAGCAAGCCTATTGATTTCTGAAGGATCATGTGACACAAACACAGCCGTGATGAGCAGAGTCTTCTTTCAAAAACATAAAAATAATTCAAGGTAACATTTTATTTTCTATGTTTAGCCCATTTAATTGCAAATGACTTATAATATAAAGTTATTTAGAGGAAGTTACCCCCATAAACATAAACAGAAAAATATAAAAATCAGAGATTAGCCTATCTTATCAGCATCACTCAGCACTTGAAAGTTGGCTTTCAATAGCTAGAGGTCAATTCTAAGTTTGTCAGGAAGCAATTCAGCTTTAATGGCTTCCTTCCACTAAGTGTTCTGTTGCTTTTGCGTTTATTATGCAAGACACGCCACCTAGTGGACTTTTAGTGTCATTATAAAAAGTCATTTCTCTTTGCACTGGAGGACTGGTCATTTTTAAAGTGTAGTTTATAACAAATCATATTCATATCCACTCATTCTTAAATATGAATTCCATTTTTTTTGCAGAATAAATATTAAGACATTCACCTCCTTCAAAATGGAGCCATGTTCTCCAACAATCATGAAATATGTATCTGATTCTCCTCGATAACACCGAAAGCCTTTTTATGAGCCACTCTGCAGTGTAACAGAGCTCTCTTAGTGTATGAAGCAAATTCTGCATTTGGAAGATGGAAAATCCACAACAGGAGATTAAATGTTAAACACAGTTGTGTTTATGTGGATTGATTATGTGAACAGGCTCATAACTTTCCCTGCACAGCAATGGCAATGTCTGCAGAGTAAGTCGATAATTTCATAATGACATTACGTAAAGATTTTCTCAAGTGCTCTTGATTTCCAAAGTGGACCACTTCACTCTGACACGGTCATTGTGAGGTATTTGTCTTCTAAAAGCCACAAATGCAAGCTTGGTTAATATTAAGAACTTTGCTTGTTCTGTCATAAAATGTGAGACAGTTGAACTAATATTGCAAGTTCAATACATCTTTAATTTTAATGATTGTGCAACAACAGCATTGAGGAAAGTCACAGTTGAGCCCCCGATTCACTAAAAGTTTAAAAGGGCTTTTTTAGTTTGTTCATGGAGGCTTTTTAGTTAGTGAACAGATCACAAGCAACTTCTGTATAATAGATGTATATTAACCCAAATTCTCTCACGGTTTATCTACCTTTCTAGCCCTGTTCACAGGGGTCTGGAGACATCGAACAAACAAACAAAGGAATTGAAGTGTGTTAAGGATTTTTTTTATGCATTTCAAATTATTTATTTTTTATTTATTAGTGTTTGCTAAATGCATAAATGTAAATGTTATTCATTCTGAAAAAATAAATAAGATAATATAATATAAGATAACCCATATGTGTGCTAATTCTATGTTGGGATGTGGATATTAATTATTATTATTATTATTACTATTATTATTAATAGTCATGCGGTGCAGTCAAGTCACCTTTATTTATATAGCGCTTTACAGTGTTTATAGGTCCTATTTTTGTCAGTAGCACACTGGCAATTAGTGATGTGTGATTTGCGAATGAATTGTTCGTTTGAACCGATTCTTTGTAATTCAAATCGTTTGGAAAAGAAACGTGTTGAAATAATAAATTACGTTACATTTAACATTTTTATTCACTTGAGCATGTTGGAAAATTAATTGGCATAAACAAAACACACTATATATAAATTCACTATAGTCTCCCTGTGGTGAAAATCAAGTTTTTAACATTATTTATAACCAATCGCGTCAACATGCGGGCAGGCTTTAGCATATCATTAACATTAACATAACATTAACAACACATTATTAGCTTTTTGATAACGTAGTCAATATAATATTAATGTTGTAAAAATCGATACAATGACTGTGCAGTGTTTACCTCAGGAAGTTGACCAAGTGGATCTCTGAGCTCGCGGTAATGAGTGAGAGGAGGCGGGGCTGATTAGCATAGGTTAGCATATTCATAGATCCGTGTATACTAAATGAGGCAAAGGAGTTGTTTTAAAGTACGATTTTTTTTTCACCTGAAAAAACAATTAAATATGCCATTTTGCTAATCAAAGATGAGTTTTAAGGGATGATTATTGTCTACAGGGGGACTTTAAAACAAGTCATTTTATTATTATAGAATATTAATTAGGTCGTGTATATTAGATCGTCCGTTTTTGATGAATGATTTTACAGAACGTATGAATCGATTCCTTTGAACTGATTCGCCTAAAAGAATTGTTTGAACGAACCGATTCTTTCAACTGAACCGAAAAGCTCTGCGATGCTGGCTGCTATTTCTCTGCCCGCCTCCAAACACGCAGTCGGCGGTCATGTGCGCGAGGGCCCACCAATCTACAGATGCGCCGCTCCTCTCCATCTCCTCACTCCTATGAGACCGCTCTCGGCTTTGACGTCATCGTGTGCTCCCTCCGGTTGCTACGGCAACCCGTCTCCCGCACCCCCTCCCCTTCCCATCCCATCCCTACGCTGGTAGGATCCATAATGGTACAGGCAGCATCCTGCAGCACAATGGTGAGCGCGCAGTGATTCAGCATCGCAAACTCAGGCTTTAATCCTTCTCTTTTCATTTCAACTACCTTTCTTTCTTTATATCTGTTTGATTCGTCCTCACAGTGGTCTTTAAAACCGTCGCCATCCGGCATGTTTTGAACTGAACAGAACTGGACTGTCACCGGACCGGGAACGTCGGACGGGCAGCTGGCACGGAATGGTAGGTCGGTCGTTCGGTCGGTGGGGAGATGTTGTTGATGCGGGAACCTGAAGGGTGGGGTGATGAATATTGATCGCTATGAAGGTTAATGAAGTCGATGCCTTTGTGGCAAAGCAAAAGAAATGATCTGTCACGATTGGCGGACGATCAGACCCGTTAACGGCAGGATTTCTCCGGTGTTTACCAGATCCATCCATGTTTTTCCTGCATCACTTGCGGTCCCGCATCATATGTCCTGTTTGCAGTGACGGCAGGCCTTTGTTAGAATATGGACTGATAGAATCTGGAGGCACAATAATGTAAATGTCAATGCAGGTTAATATATAAGTCTTATGTAAAGGATGTTTAATTCGAATATAAAGCCGTATTCTACTTTAAGAGGCTATATTAATTGAAGAATTTAAATGCCATATTTTGAGACAAAATTGACATTTTGAAACTGTTATCAAAGCATATGTGAGTTCATCCTGGAGTCTGAGATGGGGCATATGGTAATGCACTTTTTTCATGGAGGCAGAACAGGATGAAGCAAACCTCATTTTATAGGATACACAAATTGATAATAATTTAGCTTGCTGTGCTTTGATTTATTCCAACCCATGAATATAATAACCATTAACAATTATGTCATGAAACACGTAATGAATTTGCACATAATTTTTAGGGCTATTTTTGGTTTCCATTTTGAAATAAACGTCATGTCATCATCAGGATGTGATGTTTTCATGCACTTTAGTGCATCATAAGACTGCATGGAATAACAGATTAAAAATGCAAAAGCGCATTCATATATATTTTCAACGCGGAATACAAATGGCTCTGCGTGTATTTATGTATAAAGTTACGGTATTTGTGTAGTATATTGTGAGCTAAAAAAAAATGGAATATAATATATTCGTGCATTTTGTTGCGTTCAGTTGTGAACTGTAGTGCACTTGTGAGAACCCTTAACTCCTTTAAAGAAAAATAAAACTCACTGAATTGGACAAAGAATTTTGTCGTCGCCTTTCTCCACTCCCTTTTTTTTAGTGATCAGACGTGTGCTGAAATGTTTCCTGACACTTTAAACGGGCTATATGTAGAATTCAGAAACCCTCGTTTTTAGTGACACCGGTGGCCGTTAAGTGAACTGCAGCCGACAACTTGTCACTTGTGCTCGCACTCGTAACGAAGAGACTGAATGAAATTCAAGGCCCTGATTCTTTTTCATTCTTCGTTCACAAGTAAACAGTTGGAAATACCTTGCAGCGAACATCCTGAGAGCTGAGACTGACGTTTAGATGAATATGTAAATATGTGCTGTGCACTTTCCTCTCAATAACAAAGTACACAACAAAAATTAACAGCGGTGAGAAATCAGGAGTTAAGAAAGCATCTGATGTGGATATAGTATAGACTTTATAGATCTGACTATGTGAGACAATAGTTTGAATGAATCCCTTGTCTTTGTGATGTTACAGTGCAGATTAGCTCTTTTGGCTTTATCCCGAACATTGTATAAGCATTCCTCTCATGGGTCATTGAACAGAAAAGAGGCTCTTGAAATTGCACGTATCCTTTGGATTTTCCCAGTAAAACCGGTCCGAGCCCTTCACATAGGTCTTGTTTCATTACAAGCTGTTCACACGTTGGCAATACAAAAAGCGATTAATACATGAAAATTCTTACATATAATCCCTTTAAGCATCCTGTAAGCTTTTGTTTTCATGCCTCGTCACAATGTGGCTTTTAAACATCGCTACTCTTAAAATGGGCCAATTACTGCAGGGTTTGGCAAGGCGCAGTGTAAAATTCTAAGGGACGTCCATGAACCAATCAATCTTACCCCCCCCCCCCCCCACAGAAAGACCCCATATGGCTAATTATGCTGTTCTTTTGTGTCTGTATATTGTTAAATCACATACCAGTGGGTTCCCTGGTTAGACTCACGGTTTAGTGTCAGAGGTTATCGTAATCATCTGGATTCTCATATTCTCCAGGTGTGCTGACATTTGGAAAGATCAATAGAGTGATTTTTGGGAATGAATTAGAGAAGCTGGATGGTTCAACAAACGATCGTTCTCTGCAAACTGACCTCGCTCCTAGGGAATTGTCACTGGTTTTCTTAAGGACTCTTTTACCTGAGTAGTTTATTGTAAATAGATGCTTGACCCATCCAGTTATGTAGTCCACTGCAATAGACAGGGTTGAACTTGTTATTTCCATCAATATTTTTTGGGCTTCTTGTTTATTTGTATGCATATTTAGCTATTGTTTGTTTGCATTCATGTTGGATCAGTAACCTCGATGAACCTTGATTTCTTGTGGCGCGTCTATTGGAAAGCAAAAGTAGTGTTTTGTATTACTGGCTAATTTCAGTTTATATAACGGTATTATGCTGTGGTCATCAGGTTTTGAGGTCTGAAATGAAAATGACACATTTCTAAATGTCATGTACAAGCTTTGCAGGATTGGAAAGTCATAATTTTAGTCTCTGCTATAAAATCAAAGAACAGTCCCTCTTAATATTTTATGTTTTGTAGCCAATAGCTTGTTCTGTCTCTGGCCGATTGTGGTTAGGATTAGTCAATCCCGGTTAAGCCATCTCAGTGTTGTAATGGTTCTATCGCATTGCCCACATTATGCAACTAAATTCTGCGTGTTACAGGCCAAAGCCATTTGTAATGAGTTTGTAGATGATGTCAGTGCTAACAAGGGAACACAATGGTATCAATGTTATTGGAACGTTATTAAGCAAACATTACCAATCTGCTGTTATTAACACTTTGTAATGCCATGGCATATTTTCAGGGTTGCTTCTTTTTTTTTTTAAGGTCATTAACTTTGTAAGAGGGATTATTAATAAGTCAAATGTCTTTCTTCCTCATGCAAGGCTGGCATTTTAGAGCGAGTACGAGCTCATTTATAAATCACACAATCAAAAAGGCTTAAATGGGCCATTATGGGATCATTTAGTCACACTCATGTTGTTTTGAACCAGTATGGCTTGGAAAGAAGATTTTTACTTAGGCTAATGAAAATAAATAGGGACTAGCTTATTTCGACCATGGACTAAAAATATTAAAAAAAAAGGTAATTGCGACTTTTACATCGCAATTTTACATCCAACAATTCAGACTTTTTTCTCTCAAATTTCCCCCCAGATATTTTAGACAGCTGAACTGACTGCGTGAACATGCAGAATTGCAAGATGTAAACCCAGAACTCTGATTTAAAAAGTCAGAACTGCAAGTTTATGACTCACAATGGTGAGAAGTCGCAATTACTTTTTATATTTCTATCCTTTGGCGTGAATAGGCTTCCGTAGGGGACAATAGACTGTCAAGCACAATCCATGTTATAGCTTTCTTTGACAAACAGTTTCAAATTTAAGTCATTATTCTCTAACAATATTGCTTCAATCCATGTAAATGATGACAGAATTTTTATTTTTCTTACTTAAGATGGCTGTAATATAAAATACAGTACAAACTCCTTATTCCATAAACTATTCGAATGTTATTTTTCTATTTCAAGACTATTTAGTATGTTTTACAGATTTTAAACCCCACCATTTGTTTTCTATACATTTTCCATTAGATTTTTTATATTCATTGATTATTGCCATTGAAGAATTTAAATTCTGTATTTTGAGACTATTTTTTGCAGTTGATATTTTGAAACTGTTTTCAAAGCATATGTGAGTTCATCCTGGAGTCTGAGATGGGGCATATGGTAATGCACCTGGTTGATGCTTTTTTCATGAAGGCAGAGCACTAAACAGGATGAAGCAAACATGTAAAACCACCTCATTTTATAGGATACATAAATTGATAATAATTTAGCTTGCTGTGCTTTGATTTACTTGTTTTCCAACTGCCTTATATATCCCAGTGTAATGGTAGTTATATTTTTATAATCATGCCTAAATATTGGATCTTTCAGTTGTTTTAAAGGCTCAGAACTCTGAATTGGGACTTATTGTAGGCATGTGTCCAGGCATATGATGGATGATGTCATTTGTGGGTGTGGAGCAATGCTCATTATACTTGTAATTATGCGAGAGGAGGGGTGTGGCTTTAGACCGAGCTCCACTTCCTCCTGTTCTGAGTGACTAGACATCAATAGCAGTCGCTTTCTGGTTATCAGTCGCTCTCTTTTATTATATACTTTAAGAGCAGATCTTGTTCAACAATAACCAACCCACACGATCTATAGCACAGAACAGAATTTCAGATTTTTTAGATTTTTTACTCCCACAAGCTTCCAGTGTACCGTAAAGAGGTGTAGCACCACATTTGATTTTCTGTACAATGTAAAATAATGTTTATCGTCAGCAATGTGTTATTCACTGAAATTTCAGCCACAAGGAGGATATTTCCTGTTCAAGCCGATGGTTTTAAGATACATACCACAAAGGCTGCTGGGATTGATTCTGAGATTGCTGAACACATCAGCCCACGGCAAGAAAAACTCTATGACTTTATCAATAGCTTTACACTTTAATGAAAAGTTAATCATGACTTAGTTTGCTAAATATTTGAGGATAAATAGTTTTTTATATTTATTTCAAAATTACAATTATTTTAAGTAGAAATGAGCTCTTTTTTTTTTTTTTTTAAACGAGATAGCAGAAAGAACAACGTTCAAACTATCTGCATCTGCATTGGCAGATGTTGTTTTAAGTAAAATAAGTATTGGTATCCTCTCCAATGCCAAAAAGACATAAATTTATGTGCATATTATACACTATGAGCAATGTTAATCTACAATCCTCTAGTACATCGCCTTCGCATTTGATGAAAGCTCTTGAATTGACAGATGGTGCAGTTATTGACTTGCTGTTTGTTTATATAATTACATTCAGTCGTTCATTAGCATTTGATCTTGTATAACTGATTGTCTCTCAGTAGTTGTAAATCCAGTAGCACAGCATCAACATGATTCTATAGCTGATTGACATCTCTAGGCTGCTGTCATAGATTATTGTTTGTTATTATTTTATAGTGATTGTGTCCTAGTAATACCTTGCATTTGTGCTATTTGGATAGATTAAATATGTCATAATGTAATGCGTTTGTGATGTACAGTGATTCCAAATCAATAAGAGTTTATTCCTTTGGCAGAATGCAAAAAAAGACCAAAAATGACAAAAGTGGGCATTGATTCAAATTCGACTGACAGTACATTCAACGCGGTATAGATTTCACCAGTTCATAAAATCCCTGGGAATTGAACCCATGACTTGCGTTTTTGTGTGTGTCCCTTTAAAGCAGCCCCCTTTCCAGAAGAGGGCGGAGCTTTAACAGCTCGCGCTTCGGTTGCTCAACATTTACATTTAGACATTTAGTCAACAACAACAAAGATGGAGAATCTCATGCAGCCAAAATGAGGATTGTGAAACAGTCCGGCGTTAAATGACGACATGGTAACAACACTCTACTACAACAACTCTTCCTCTTCTCTAAAGCAGCCCAACATGTCCTCACCCCCTTTGTTGAGTGTTCTCAGGGGTGGGGTTTATGTAAATTTCAGGGTTAGTGATGTCACTAACCTGGGAAGAAGCTAGTTGTAGTCCCTACCAGCCATTTGTTGTAGTCCTTAAACAGCGGTCATGGGTTTGATTCCCTGATTAAATGTATATCTTAAATCCAGTGTAAGTTGCTGTGGATAAAATCGTCTGCCAAGCAGATAAAATGTAGATTCTGTGATGTTTAAGAATCTTGACTACACAGTGTCAAATGAACGTTGATTAATGTCTCTGACCCATTGTTTTGTCAGAGAAATTAATATCTAGAGGCATTAGAGTAAATGTCATGAATTCATATCTATTACATAAATAGATTTCTACTTAATTGGTTTTATTAGGTGTGTGCTACACTCATTAGTGACTATTGGTGTTTGTGTGTATATGTGTGTGAGTAAGTGTATTCAATTTCATTTTCCAACACATCCAGTCATCATGCTCAACTCAGTTTGGAGAGTTCTGATTAAAGCCGGGAATGAAACTGCAGCTGTCCGCAAAGGATTTATCTGATAGTATTAATGTGGACAGGAATTGTGGGATGTCAAACCACTGGAACATCTGCACTCACTATTTTTGTATTATACTATATAGTGTATCTCTGTGTTTTATCAGATGAAATGATGTGATTATTGTAGTTTAGGTAAGGCACATTGATGATGAAGGAGTATCACTTTTAAAGACTCTATATAGACTATATATATATATATATATATATATATATATATATATGTTTAACAAAGATATAGAGAAATGGAGTTTGCTTGTTCACTCTGTTCCTAGTATCTGAACCATGCTGAATTTGTTTACTGTGGACGCCTTATTTGTTTCACATTCAACCAGAAATGACTCATAGCTGTTCAAAATGTTCAGTGACAGTAAAGAAGGGCTTTGAATCCTCAACCTATAAGATGTTTTGAAAGTTTCTTCTTATCAAGAATCATTCCACTGTGTTGGGGTTCCTGAGTTAGTGGTATGGTTCTTAAGAGATTTTAAAAGTCCTTGATGTTACATTAAAGGTTCTTTGGATCAGTGTGAAGTACTCATGGTTTCTTTAAAGTAAAAAAAGTGGATTTGCTGTGGGTTGGAGACAGCAAGCATGAGGCACAGAGGAAAAGGAAAGGATTATTAGGAAGCAATGAACTTTAGTTCAGGGAAAATGAAAGAACAAAAATGAAGAACTGGCACTCGAGAAGTGGAGAGGTCAGGGCTTAAGGAGTGGGTTGGCCCCTGCCGTCCGGTGTGATTTGGACTCATGCTGATCAGGGAGGAGAAAGGAATGAATGAACAAGTGTGTTTACTGCCTGGGAAAAACCGAAGACTCAGCATGTTACCCTGAAACCTCACCGTATAATATAGATAGATAGATAGATAGATAGATAGATAGACAGTCCAGATGATAGATAGATAGATAGATAGATAGATAGATAGATAGATAGATAGACAGTGCAGATGATAGATAGATAGATAGATAGATAGATAGATAGATAGATAGATAGATAGATAGATAGATAGATAGATAGGTAGATAGGTAGATAGATAGATAGATAGATAGATAGATAGACAGTGCAGATGATAGATAGATAGATAGATAGATGGATAGATAGATAGATAGACAGTGCAGATGATAGATAGATAGATAGATAGATAGATAGATAGATAGATAGATAGATAGATAGATAGATAGATAGACAGATAGATAGATAGGTAGATAGGTAGAGAGATAGATTGATTTGTTGTTTCCTCTCTGTATTTTGAAATTAGTCCAATGGCCGCATCTGTTAATCAGACTGCAGGAATGTGAATTATTTAGATGTTTTTGCTTTGCCCTATAACGGCAGTGACCGTGTTATGTAAGAGACAACTTTAATTGCCTCAGCACACTAATGAGATGTTATTATCTCTGCGCTTTGTTTGTGTTCTTCTAAATAGTCATCCAAACAAGTGTTTGGACAAATGTCATTTCCCCCAGGATAACCCCCTGTCCTGGTGACTGCTTTCCTTCCAGTCTCTTATCTATTACATGTGTGTGTTTAATTACAGACATTAGGAAGTGTGTGTGTTTGTGTGTGTGTGTGTGTGTGTGTGTGTTTATCAATGTGATCGGGAGAAATAAAGCATACATGTTTGCTGTTGTCATCTGAGGGACAGGAATTTACACACTTTGTCTTCCTGAAACTTCCTTTTTTCGTTCGATTATCTTTCTAAATGATCAGCTGGTTATAGAGGCTGATTTAAGATCTCAGATCTTGAAAATTTATTGTCATCTTTCTAAATATTTCACCGAAGTAACTGCAAGCCATCCACTTCTACTCCGCTCTGAGCTGTGAGCCTGTGAGGTTCGGTTGTATGTCTTTCTTTAGTGTTTGGTTGAATGCATCTGCTGCTGCAGAGCTCAGTTGACAGGATTTCAGGTTCCCCACAGCACCGTGGACAGAGAGAGAGAGAGAGAACACGAGAGAGGGAGGAGGAAGAGAGAGGAAAGACTGACGAGAAATATGGGACCAATGTGGAATTACTGGCATATTTATGTGATGCTTGTAAGCCGACTTAAGGTTTGCCTCCGGTGCACAGCAGAAAAGAACAAACTAAAAGCACGCGCACACCCACACCCACACACACACACAGAGCTGTAAATACACACACACAGACAGCATGATATGATTGTCATACACCTATGTCATTGAGAAACCAATCAATGTGAACTTTTTTCAGATCGATAGGAAATATAATTTATCACCATGAATACAGTAAAAATGGTAATATTGTAAAATTTTCTACTTGAATATATTTTAAAATGTAATTTATTCCTGTGAAGCTGAATTTTCAGCATTTGGTGGGTTGGCGATGTTAATTTCCTTAAAAAGGTCCTTAATTATGATTTCACTTTTTTAACTTTAGTTAGTGTGTAATGTTGCGGTTTGATTATAAACAACATCTGCAAAGTTACGACGCTCAAAGTTCAATGCAAAGGGAGATATTCTCTTTTACAGAAATCACTTTTTAAGGACTACAACTAGCTTCTTCCTGGGTTGGTGACATCACTAACCCTGAAATTTACATAAACCCCACCCCTGAGAACACTCAACAAAGTGGGTGAGGACATGATGGGCTGCTTTAGAGAAGAGGAAGAGTTGTTGTAGTAGAGTGTTGTTCATGCCGTCATTTTACGCTGGACTGCTTCACAAACGAGGGTCAATTCAATGCTGGAATTGGACAAAATATTACCATGATGGCACATGCTAGTCGATGAGTTGAATCAACTCCACAGCAAATAGATAAATTTATCCATGAACCACTCAGAAATGTCCAGATGTCCAAAAGTTGGAACATCTTCCAGAGTCTCTCCATCAGTGTCGACTCCGGTTTGAACAATGTAAGGCTGAACACGTTACTGAAGATCATCATTTTAGTTGTATGAGATTCTCCAGCTTTGTTGTTGTTGAGCAACCGAAGCGCAAGCTGTTAAAGCTCCGCCCTCTTCTGGAAAGGGGGCTGGGAGCAGCAGCTCTTTTGCATTTAAAGGGACCCACAAAAATGCTGTGTTTTTGCTCGCATCCAAATAGGGGCAAATTTCACAAGCTATAATAAATGATCTGTGGGGTATTTTGAGCTGAAACGTCACAGACACATTCTGAGGACACCAGAGACTTACATTACATCTTGTAAAAGGGGCTTTATGGGTCCCCTTTAAAAAAATTATAACAGAACTTTTAAACTGTAGTGTACATTTTGTCCTAAAAAAAATATTGCATAAAAAATGTGACTGGCACCTCTGTGAATATTTTTAAAAAATGAAGCAAATAAATCAGTGTTTGGAACAATTTAATGAAACGGACACTTCGCACTGATTCCCAGAAATTAATCGTACTTTAAAGCTTTTTCAGCTGATTGTTTAGTTGTTCTTATTCTGGATCTGTGAACTAACCGAAACATGACTTATTTGCACCATGTCAAACAAAGAAGTCATTTAAATATTTAAAATGGTTCTATTTTCCTAAGAGGACACATAATGCTGCCTAAAAAAGGACTCTTTTTTTTGCTCTCATTCTGTGAATTCACTCAGACAAAAAGAAGGACAGTGAAGTGAGAGATGACCTAAACTTTCAGAATGGATAGATAGATAGATGGATGGATGGATGGATGGATGGATGGATGGATGGATGGATGGATAAATACATACATAGACGCTATGGCCTCATGATGGACATTCCTGGTTGGCTGTGTGGGCTCTGCCCCTCAGGGATGCTGCACTGTGATTGGCTGAGTCCAGAGAGAGAGATCATGCTGTTGCCACAGAAAACAGGATTTGATATTAACAGAATAGTGAGTGACATTTGCTGTGGACACTCAAGGCATCTGCCATTGTGAACTCAGTCTTTCAGCCTGTTTTCTTCTATTGTTTTTAGGATGAAGGTGGTACAGCAAGTCAAACAGCTGACAAGATAATATGAATCATGGTCATAGTGGTGGAGAACATCGCTATTGACAACTTGAGTGTTTCAGCAGTTGCTAAGAAACTTGTTGAGTCACTGCAGAGAGTTTGGGTACATGATGAATGCTGAGAGACATCATGACTGACTGTTTGTAGGCAGTGTTTGTTATTTACTCCTCCCACCCAATGGAGGAAGGTATGGATCTGTCAAAAAGGTTGATGTGTCATAAGAGAGTTTTGTGGTTTCTTTTAGTTAGTTAGTGAGCTCCCTACAGATTACCTTTTAAGGCATCATAGGCAATAAGTGAATGGTATAAGTTAATGCAATAAATTATGTTGCCTTCCCATTTTGGCATCATCATGTAAAGAGGCGATCTCAGAATGCCCTGTGACAAGGGAAAAACAAAATGGCGGAGTAGAAAGAAACGCATCAATATAGTATGGAAGCTTGTTTACGTCACTAAATAAAAAAAAAATAAC
Organism: Zacco platypus; assembly: GCA_038088235.1. Lineage (NCBI taxonomy): Eukaryota > Metazoa > Chordata > Actinopteri > Cypriniformes > Xenocyprididae > Zacco > Zacco platypus. Next base: position 7,262,116 of record CM076070.1, read on the forward strand.
TGAAACTATAAAAAATATAAAAATAGAAATAAACTCAAAAACTAATAAAAGTGACAAGCACATAACAAAATGACTAAAATTTAAACTACTGATTCAAGTAGATTCAAATAGGAATAAAAAACAACCATAAAAAAAAACTGATAAAAGTGACAATGAAATGACTAAAGCATAAATGACTGATTCAAAATACGAATACATTAATATAAATATATATATGTAAACATAAAATCTATTTTAAAATATTAATAAATAATATAATAGTATAAAAATTAAATTAAAATAACACATTTGACTGGAATCAAATAGTCTTTTCTCTAATATTTAAATTTTGTCTTGATTTATTTTGAGTTGTTGCCTATATGAGAACTTGTGGTCCCATTTCAGTTATCATGCTGTTTCAAAAAGTAACTTCATGAAGGCAGCAGTCAACAAGGCACAGGCAAAGAACTGAAAGGAAGGTTAATAAAAGAATCAAGCACTTAAACTCAAAAGCCACTTTGTTTCTCCAAGTGCTTTATAAATCATTGAGTAACTGGATTTCCATTTGTTTCTGGGTTTCAGTCTTTTTTATCTTATATAAAACACATTGTGATGTGCACAAACCCTGACGTACCGTATTATAGAAAAAGTACATTAAAGCAATTTTGCGTTTCTTTTGTGCTGCTAACTTCCATCGCTCTGAAGTGACTGAAAATGACCCACAGGATGAGAGAGGGAGAGAAGTTCCTGTTCCTGACCTAGTGAGCAACTGAGCATGCTCCGTTCTTCTCTGTGGCATAAAGATTAATTCAGCCACCCAGTATCTATGGACACACTCAATTCAATAACATTAAAAGCTCCTATGTCTTCTTGTCCCATTCACTCATTTAATATATGGATATATATATATTTATTTCTCCTTCCTAGATAAAGATGCCCTGGGATATTACAGAGGTAGCCAGTCTGCTGTCCATTCCGCATTGTTTATTTTCATTCATGGGACATCAATCTAAAAGGGTTTGTACATTATTGCAGGTCAGAATAGCTTAAGGATTTGAACCTGATAGAATGATCACATTGTTCCCTTATCAATCTGTATCACCCGAGCTCCAAAAAGGAGAGAAATTACATAACACACAATCACTGTTTCTTTTAAAGCAATTTGCTTCATTAAATCCAATATTATAATCTGATCACATGACGGTCTAATGATCAACCACACACAAAGATGTGTTGTCAGATTAACAGCGAAACCCCAGCTCAAAAAAACCCTAGTTCTAATCCAGATCCAGCCTGTAGATTATTCTTTGCAGGGATTTTGCACAGCACTAGATGCAATCTAATGGGAGTGTTGGAATGGAGACATACTCCTGGATTTTACCTCTCACTTTCGTCAGTCATTGTTGCTGGTTGGCATGGATTTGGATCCATATTTGGAAACTGCCATACAATATTGATGTTATCCAGCTGGTGGTGTATTTACAGCCAGGGCAGCAGTCTGATGTTGTTTCTACTAGACGCTGTAGACAGGCAGAAAAGCAACCCTTACCCAACAATACGTTCAGATCCTTTAGAATAATATTTTATAAAATGGTTTGCACAGACCATCAAGGCTAAATATCTGTGGTTTATATTGGTCATTTTATTGCTAACACTATAGCTGTGTTCCAACACCTAGTGAGTTGCTTTGCTGCCTATAGCCTTCATAGGCATCTGCATCCAAACTAAAATAACTTGAAAGCTATCATACCTTCTGTAGGCAGCAAATACATTTTTATACAAATAGTGCTCCTTATGTGAAAAGTGGACGAAAAAGAGCGAAATCACTGTATAGAATACATAGCAAAGACAAATATTGGCTAAATGGACATTTTAATTTGATTTTTATTTTTCTAAATGCTTTTCAGTACTGAACTAAATATAATGTAGTATCTTTTCAGGGAATGATCTGATGACTCGCTCATAAAGATGAATAAATCATTGTTTGGAAATAATCTGTTGAGTAAGTGATTCAGTGACTCATTCATAAAGATGGTCACTTGCTGTATTCCTTCATTTTATTTAAATCAAAGGAATAGTTTTAGGCCCTGTCCACTTGAACCGCAGCTTTTTCAATGCAGTTTGGCCATTCATCCACACGCAAATGCAATATCCGGTCACTGAAACCAAACGTTTTTGAGAACTCCTGTCAGGGTGAAGATTTTTAGAAACTCTGGTTGCAGTGTTGTCATGTATATGGTGAAACCAGAGATTTTGGCTTGTGACGTTGGAACCAGAACCAGTAATAACCTTTTTTCCAGGCTTCTGATTGGCCAACATGGCTTTACGGTTAGGGTTATATCACCACCTATTGGTTTGGAATGCTCTTGATAGCGCTTCATAGCATGTTTTGTGATTTCATGTGGAAAAGCTCAGTTTATAAAAATGCCTGTGTAAAATAGTTTGCAGCACAACTGTTAATAATAAGAAATGTTTCTTGAACACCAAATCAACATATCAGAATGATTTCTGAAAGATCGTGTGACACTGAAGACTGGAGTAACGGCTGCTGTTGGCTGTATATTACAGTATGAGAGGAAGAAAAATGGAATAGTAGGAACATTCAGTTGAGTAACGAACAGATTGTGAGTGAGGGGAGATGTGAATTATTCATATTATTAAGCCGTCCAGGACCCTGCAGAGTTACCAGTGAACTAGAATGAGATTACTCTGTCACACACATGTTGGGTTTCCATGTTTTATGGGGTCTTCCCATAGACATAATGATTTTTATACAGTACAAATTGTATGTTCTATCCCCTAACCATACCCCTTAACCTACCCATCAATGAAACATTTTTCTACATTTTTACATCATTCTGTATGATTTTTAAGCTATTTTTTCTCATGAGGACCAACAATGTCTCCACAAGGTCAGAAATTCATTATCTTTTTGGGTACATTTGGTCCCCACAACATACACTGTAAACCCAAATAAGTTGGGCTAACTTAAAAAAAATTGAGGTCACCAGTTACGTCATTTTGTTTGAGTTATGATGTTCCCAATTTTAAGTATGCAGAACTATGACGTTTTGAGTTTGTAGCACTCATGCATGTTAATTGCTTCTAACTTGAAGTACTCAGTTAGCTAACTCATACATTTTGATAGCAATTAACATAAAATATTTAGTTAATTACCTTGTTTATTTTGAGCTATTTTTATTATTAATTTTTTATTATTAACTTGTATTATTCTTGCAAACCAAATGAGTTATTTACTTCCCTGTAATAAGTTGTCAGAACTCAAAAAAAGTTGACTGAGGATTTTAAGTTTAGAAACTCAAAGTATAAGTGAGATTTTTATAGGGAATACATTGGCCACATTCAAACACACACACACACACATGCAATTACTAACAAAAAGATAAAGGCCCAAACGGAGAGAGCAAGGCAATTTAAAACCAGAGAGAAAAAATGGAAAGAGAGAGAGAGAGAGTCACATTCTGGCATCTCACAACCCTTTGTGCTGATTTACTGCTCTAGTCAGTTATGTGCCTGGACTCCAGCAATGCATTTGTGCAGCCAACTGCAAAATATTCAAGTGCTCTGTAATTAGTGAGTGATGTCTGCCATTGATTTAACAGTAAACAAAGCACATTACTGCTCTTCCCAGCGAGAGCTCAGAATCCTATGAAGGTTTGAGGGATTTTAAGTGCCTTTGAAATTTTTTTTCGGTGTCTTCTAAGATCATCTGAAAGGATTCTGTGAGAGTGTGGCTGGGCCATATGACGTGTATATCGCGGTATGTAAATATATAGCACTATTGACACTCCAGAGTGCTGAAATGCATGAATGAGAATATAAACAGTGGGAAGTGCTTGATGTTTAAAAGAGTTACGTATAAGCACAATATATCCTGAAAAGCTAGTCCTGACTGGCACACTGCTAAAATGTGCGCACAGAAAGCTGCCTCTCTTAGAAGTCGATCTCGAATTTGGGACATTATTGATGTTAAAAAGTGTTGTTAAGCACAATAAACAGTGAAAAAGAACTCAATGCGGTGCACAACGTAACCACTTGCGCAGAAAGTCGCGTCTCTCAGCATGCTATCGTCAATTCACTTCCCTTTTTTCAGCTGAATTCTCCACACAATGGGCATTTTGACATTATTGCACGTGTATTTGACCATTCAAGACGTCTCAAGTGGAAGTAAACAGTACAATGGATCCGTGCATTCGGTCTTAAAGTGACAGCAGCCTTTTATACCTAACCTGCTGTATCATTAACATCAAAAATCAAAAAACTTACTCCTCTTGACTGAATAACCCTTTTAGCTTTAATAATAATACATTTAATTCATACAGTGAGGACTATGCAATATTTTATTATTACATTTTATTATTATTTTTCTGTACAAATTCTAACAACATGTTAAACCTATTGTACCTGACAAACTGAAAAAAAAATCATATTTTTGTTATGTTTTATTTGTCCTATTGTTTATAAGTATTGTTAAAACAACACAAAATAACTATATCATGATACATATCGTAATTGTGAAATAAAATTTCTCATATTGTGAAATAAGATTTTGGTTATATCGCCCACCACTATGTGAGAGTTAATAGAAGTTCAGAAATTCTGAGGTTTTCATTTCTGGCTCAAGATGTTTTCCAAAGATTCATTACGCGCAATAAAAACAGACACAAAAAAATGACACAGGAGGCCTGCAAGTATAGAGGTACAACTTAATAGTACAGCTCAAATAATCTTGGATGAATTTAATGTAATGTTTGCACTCATATTGAGAACATGAGTTTTGATTGTGACTTTGGTATCTTGGTGAAAGCGAGCACAGTTTGAGAAATTTTTGGCGTCTTTCCTCAGAAGACAAGTGTGAAAATTAAGAGACTTATACAGAAGTGTCCATTTGCTCTCTATTTAATCGTATTGCTGTCGAGCTATAATTGAAATAATTTTTTTTTTTTCCTTTCATATTGGCGGCCAGCAATGTCTGTTTTTAAGAAAAAAATTATTGTAGGAGAAAGGTATGCTTGTGTGTGTGTGTGTGTGTGTGTGTGTGTGTGTGTGTGGAGTGTGTAAAAATGAAAGTTTGACTGCAGAACTGCTGAACAATCCAGAAGAAGGCTGAAACTACATCCCATTAAGTCAGAAAAGCTGAGGTGTTAAACGAAACTGTCAGCAATCAACAGTCGACAGTTTTGTCTCGCTCCCAGCTTGACTTTTGCCTCTGAACAAACGCAAATGGTGAGTTAAATGACAAGTTTCCAAAAGACATGACATTATACGGCCTTACTGTGCGTGATTCATCAGTGTACGTTATTCAAAAAAAATATGTTTTCATAATGTTTAATATAAATATGTAATAGGTTTCTCTGCCTCTGAAATTAATTTTCTTTTCTACTGATGTAACTGCAGCAGTATAGGAAGGGAAAATAATATTAGCTAGTAATATATTTTATTAAGTCTTGTCCTGTGTTATTTCCCACTAATGTTCTGTTTCACATCAAATTTGTCAAATTACAGAAGTTTATTTCTCCCTTGTGGCTCACAGCACTGCTCTGGTGAACTAGAATAAGTTTTTACTCCATTCGTCTATGATTCCAGTCAGTTTTGTCTGAAAGGCTCATCTGATACCAAAGCTTCGGTCTCTTTTAGAGGATGATATACTAGATAAGACCTTCTTTGAACTGCTGCTTATGGAGAATGTTGACTGAGAGGGATTTTCTTAATTCCCCAGTTTGTCTCACTTTCACATTTGCTCTTTTCTGGCCTTTTCACCTTTATTTGTCTTCATTAATGCTACCTAGACATATAATTCAGCTTAGGTAAATACAACTGTGTTCAAAATACATTTTTATTGCAGTTTTTTGCCAAAGTAAATCTCTTTTTTTTCCTCAAATATATTTTCAGTTTTCATTTAGCACCATATTTGTTTTTTGACAGAAATGAAAACGAGGTTGAGAGGGATAGATGTACATATAGATAGATGGACATCGTTCAGATGATGAAACGTCTTTCCGAACAAAATAGTTGTGAAAGTTGTGCGTTGTGAAAATTAAATGGTCTACAAACATTTATGCAGTGCAATAAGTTAAAAAAATGTAAGTCTATCCCTTACAGCTTTGTTTTTATTACTGTTAAATTCAATATGGCGTCTAACCTGACTAAGGTCTATATTTATATTTTATATTATTTCAGTTTTATATTAATAATTGTAGTTAACAATAACAACATTGGGATTTTGCTATGTAGTTGCTAGGGTGTTCTGGGTGGTTGCTAGGTGGATACTTTCCAGCCCATCCTCAAGTCTTCATGGATATTGGACATGGTCCATCCTTCAATGCATGTCAATGGGATTTACTGTATTCCGTTTAAGGGGTTGTTTACACGACAACTAAATCATTTTTGCATGACAATTTTAATTCTTTTCAACTAAAAATGTAAAAAAATCTTATGTGTTTTGGCCATTCATTTACTCAACAACTGTGTTTTGGGGGCTTGAAAATGCAAAGATTTGATAACGGGTTTCAATTTTTTGAAAATTATACCGTTATTGCGGAGTCCAACACATGACATGCAGGAAAAAAAATAGTAGGCTAAAACGTGCACACGATTTACTCATTCGTTCCCTCAATTTGGTAAATCATGCACCCGATTTATAAACTTATTGAACAAATTAGTAAATCATGCACACGATTTAGCAAATCGAGGGAACGAAATAGTAAGTCGTGAGCACAACTTACTTTTTTTTCCTTTATGTCATGTGTGGGGTTCCGTACGTCATTGTATTACAAAAAAGCGAATTTGTGCATGCACATGTGTATTACATGTTCAGTCTATAGGCATGTAGTTTTTCTTTACAATGTGACATCGCCAACTACTGGCCTGGCGTGCATAATACAGTGTTTTTAGTGTACTCACGGATCCTTGTGAACGGAGATCGTATTGACAACGTTGACATCTGTACGTGAAAAATGCAAAGGAAACGCTTTAAAATTTTTTGTACACTGTTGTCGTGTAAACGTACCCTTATAGTCTGGCAGGTGAAAATCGTTCACTTAGAAGAGAAAAAGCCATGTAACAGCATGCTAAGCGTGATTATTAAAGTTGCGTACACATAAACAGATGGTAATATATTAGATTCCTATCAGACAGGACTTCATTGTGTCTATGTGACAATAATGCAGCCCTATATCATTAAAAGCATGCTCTGAAACACAAACAGCACAGGCAGCAAGCAGCAAGGGCATCAGTCTTCTTTTTTAAGCTGACTCTGTTCTACGGTATATGCCGCCCACACACGAGATACCTGCCAGCGGTGTTGGCGAAGACGTCCCCCAGCCCCATCGACAGGGCCCAGATTGGCTCCTGGTGAGCAGAAATGTTTTATGACCTGCTACTTCCCCGAGTAAATCAACCACACTGCCATTGACAGCCTCTCAAAATCGCATAAAAATGCTGTTCAGTTGTTTTTCTGTTACAGGACCCTGAACTGTATTCAGATTTGTGCACGTTGTCATTGTCTTGTCGTTGGTTAAAATTGGATTTTGAGGCACTGTAAGTCTGTAATTTGATTGTGTGTATTTTTCATGAACCCGTAGGGATTTTAAGCATCACTCTGGTTTTGGCTGTCATGGTATATTCTTGAGATAATAAGTCTGGAGATTTTCCTTTGGTATTGAGGTGAGCAAATGTGATAGTCAACAGGGACCTCTTGAACCCTGTGTGTCTGAGATTGTTTCATGTTGATTTTTTTTTTTTTTGCAAGCTGGATGTAATATCAGAGGCAGGTCAGATACAGGTCAGGCCAGTCATTCGGGTTTTTACTTAAAGGGTTAGTTCGCCCAAAAATGAAAATTCTGTCATTAATTACTCACCCTCATGTTGTTCCACACCAATAAGACCTTCATTCATCTTCAGAACACAAATTAAGATATTTCTGATTAAATCTGATGGCTCAGTGAGTCCTCAATTGCCAGTAAGGTAATGAACACTTTCAGATCAACAGAAAGATTCTAAAACATGTTTAAAGCAGTTCATGTGAGTACAGTGGTTCAACCTTAATATTATAAAGTGAAGAGAATACTTTTTTGTGCGCCAAAAAAACAAAATAACGACTTTTCAACAATATCTAGTGATGGCCGATTTCAAAACACTGCTTCATGAAGCTTTATGAATCTTTTGTTTCGAATCAGTGGTTCGGAGCACCAAAGTCACATGATTTCAGTAAACGAGGCTTTGTTATGTCATAAGTGATTCGAAATCTCAATTTTCTTTGATACACGATTTGAACCACTGATTAAAAACAAAAGATTCGTAAAGCAGTGTTTTGAAATCGGCCATCACTAGATATTGTTGAAAAGTCGTTATTTTAGCAAAAATATCTTAATATGTGTTCTGAAGATGAATGAAGGTCTTATGGGTGTAGAACGACATGAGGGTGAGTAACTGATGACAGAATTTTCATTTCTGGGTGAACTAACACTTTAACCTGCCAGGATTTTATATATAAAAGATACATTGTATTACATTGTATATACATTTGACATTTTTAAAATTATGTTCATTTATATTGTCTAAAATTTTTAAAATTATTATTCATCAAATGTTTTGTCTTTATTAGAAAATTGCAATATGAATGTATGCAGTGTTGTTATTGCTAACGAAAAGCTTATCTTGTATGAGTTTAAGCTATGAAAAGGTGGGCTTTGCGCAGGAAAGCATCCCTCACATTTTGTTTAGTAAATATAAAATACAGATAGATCTGGGATTATTAATTTAAACAAAATTATGGTTAAATTATTTGATCTTTAATTCTTATTTTGGAGACTTTACATTTTGGAGTCAGTAATTTACCTTTAAAGTGAAGTGAAAAAATGTAATCCCTGGCTGAAATAAATATTATTAAAACAGAAATCTCTATAATTAAAGGTCATCTGTAATTATCCTTGCCATTCTCCCTGCCAAAAAATCTCTTCTCCATCTGCTCTCTTGTTTTATCCCATACCCCTCCTTATATGAGCAATATTTCATCTTTTCAGCCTATCTCTTAATTTCAGTAGATTTCAGCTTTTCCCTGACAACATATTCCTGCCAAACCTCTGATGATTGACAGATAGAATGATTGAATATTATTAAAATCCCAGACATAAGCCAGAAAGGATGTATCTGGCATTAAAGGGGAGAGGTTGAGTGTCTGTTTTTCCCCCTTGTAATTATCATATCCAGCTTCAATTTCATGCTTTATTTTACGTCCTGTCTTTGTCACCTCTCTTTGCATATATATTTATGAAGGTTATGCGCATATCTTAACAGAAACTAATGTTACTCGTTAATATACTGGGGAACACTAGCGGTTTGAGGGTGGCTGTAACAGATCAAGCATGGTTGAGGTGTATGATGGTAATTATGGCACATCTGCTTCTCAGGGTCTCACAATGCGGTCATGCTATTCAAGGCTTGGTTGTCAGGGTGTTATTTTAGTAATATTTATATACTATTATAGTATTCATTCATATTTTGAATCACCTTTTATTTTATATTTTTAGTTTTCATGTGAATTTTAGTTTAGTATTTAGCTTTTATTAGTTTTTTATATTTATATTTAGCTTTCATTCATTTTTATTTCAGTTTTAGTCATTTTAGTACAAGTTAATTTATTTCAATTATTTGCCAAGGCAACGTTTCTAATAGACCTCAGATCTTGACAGGGAAAACAAAGGCTTTGAGGGATAGAAGTACACTTTTGTTTGTGCTGTTGTTTAAAGAGATAGTTCACCCAAAAATAAAAATTCTGTAAACATTTACTCGCCCTCAAGTTGATCCAAACCTGCATGAGTTTCTTTCTTCTGTTGAACACAAAAGAAGATATTTTAAAAGATGTTGGTAACCAGACAGTAGACAGCAGCCATTGACTTCCATTTTTTTTCCTACAATGGAAGTCAATGGCTACCATCAACTATTTGATTGCCAGCGTTTTTGGGTAAACTATCCCTTTAACAACATCCAGCCTTTGTAGGACCTTTATTTAGTGCACGCCATTGTAAAGACTGTAAGTCTAATCCCTCACAGCCTCCCTTTCATCCGTGTTTAATTCAAAATGGCGTCTAGCCTGGCTAAGGTCTATTTTTATTTAAGTTTGAGGGCTTTTATATTGTTTTATATATCTTTATCGAATGAAAGTGGAACCATTTTTCTTGTACTGGAGGGCTGATAGATTTTGTCTAGTCACAGGACAGTTTTAGGCCTGAAACAAGTATGTGGATGCAGGTGTTTCTAGCTTGCAAGCATTTTGTTAGCATAGCATAAACTTTGTTTTATGGCCCGTTCTCTCTTTTAGGTCAACTACTGCCATAGCAGTACAACAGTTTGAAGAGAATCTTGTTTAGTTAGTTAGTTAAAATGAGTTAAACTTTCAACATGTTTATAGATAGCTACCACGCGTTTATGACATTTGAAGTTAATTCTGTCGCCTTCTTGTGGTTTGCTTCTGACACACTTGCACAACAAGAAATAAAATGTATCAAGTTCCCAAATTAATAATGAAAATGCTTCAAGTGTGTAAATTCCCTGCTGCCAACCTCCCTTCCCAGCTGGTTAACTGGTCTTAGACTGGGAGACCATTTGACCAACCAGCTAAACCAGCTGAACACCAGCTTAGCCAGGCTGAGACCAGCTTGACCAGCTTAAACCATCTAAGACCAGCCAATCAGCTTAGACTGGATTTAGCTGTTTTTTTTTCCAGCAGGTTATCCTCTTGGATCATAATTGTTCACCTAGCATTGCATAGTACTCTTTAGCACAGCATAATTGTGGACATGCTAGCATTAGCGCTCTGCGCCACATTAGCAGGATCACTTTAGCATAGATTCCTCTGACAGATCATCAGTGTTAATTGACCTGAAAGCTCTAGACACAATAGACTAATTAATCAATGTTCTCCATTCTAGAAACTGAGTTTAAGAGAGAGACAAAGAGGAGGAAAGAGGGATGGAGTTTCGGTGATGTACACTTTCCATCTGTCGGTCTCAAGGGTGATGATTCATTGTAGCTCTGAATCACCTGTCTGTTCATCTCAATATGGCTGCCGTGTACTGAAGGTTTCACACGCAGTGCAAACACTTTACAAAATTAGAGCCTCCGGTGAGCACCACCTGTGTGAATGACAGCATAATAGCAGCAGATACACACACACCTACTGGGGCTGGCGGTATGACGGATGTACAATTCAGTGGTAGAAATGTGTTGACTGGGAGAGATTTTGCTGTACCATTTATACCACTGTATATTTGAGATGTATTTATAATACTGTTTTGAGACATAATGTGTTACATAATGTAAAGCTGACTTTTTTGTTATGGATATTTTTGTCTTTCAGTTTGTGTCCTTTAACTAAAGATAACTAAACTATTTTTTTTTTTTTTCAAATCTACTGAGACATAGATTTTGAGGTGTAATTGTTATGTAAAAAAAAAAAATTAAATGTAGAAAAAAAATTAAATGTTTAATTTTTATGTTAAAAAATAATGGGTTTTTTAAGTTTTTTCAGTGTTTTGAAAGAAGTAAGTGATACATTTATTTGATTAAAGATATAGAAAAACAGTAATTTTTTGAAATATTGTTGCAATATATTTTTAAAATGTAATTTATTCCTGAGTTTTCAGCATCATTACTCCCAGTCTTCAGTGTCACATGATCATTCAGAAATCATTCTAATATGCTGATTTGCTGCTCAAGAAACATTTTTTAGTAATAATAATTCTTATAAATCTAATTATTTGGAAACCATGATAAAAAAAAATTCAGGGTTAGTATTAATATATTTAAAAAAAAATCACAAACTTTTAACTGTGATATAAAAAAAAAATAATACAATATGGTATCAAACCATCTACCTTCACATCACTCTATTAACAGGCTTGAAGATCGACTTTATTAAATATCTTGTGCACCTCAGCAAAATCAATAAGTCCGTCAATACCACGAGGGCTTACCCACAATCCAGCATTATTAAACTCACCCATTCTGTTCTGTATTATCCAGCGGTTGGATGCTTGATCCACAATAGGAAGACTTTTTTGTGCATTCGTCTAGCTCTGTTTCTAATCTCCAGGCATCAGTTTTATTACCATAGCGGTGCCCTTTTTGGACCCTAGGGAAGACAGAGTTCCTGCTCTCTGCTTGCGTCCTGTTGTCTGTTAATGTCACATTTGCACTCAGTAATTCATCACTTTCTTATCAAGGTTCTTCATCGGTTCTCAGTCTCATTTATCAGGCCTGACCTTGCCATATCCTCCTTTTTATAGATAATATTTCTGTGCAGCTCAACTGTGCTGTCAAATATTTATTGAAGAGCAGCTCTAGAGTTTGTGTACGTTTATCCCAGCTTATCTAAGCAATCGACAATGTCTAATTTTAGAGGATCATGTGAAAGTATGTTACTATGGAGACTTTAAAACCAGTAGTCTTGATTTGATGCCACACCAAATAGCACACCAAACACCTAATACGATAGGAGTTTTGAGAATAATGAGATTTAGGAGGATTTGCTTTTCTATTATTTCTATAAAATTCAATTTTCTGCTATAGAACACTGTCTGTTCATTAGTGGCATTTGCTAAGTCTAGCATCTGTTATTATTGAAAGAAGGGTGACAGATATAGGGAACAGAATATGCGAGAGCTCTTTTGACATGGGCTAGTAATCAACACCTTTGCAATGCCCTTTAGCAACAACCCCAACACTCTAGCAACTGCACAAGAATGTGCTAAAACCCCCTCTAGCATCATAGCAGCATGATTAGCATGTGCTAGCACCACTCACATTTTCTTCATAAAATGTAAAAAGCTAGTTTGTCGTTCATTTTTTGTTCTCTAAAAATCACTAACAGATCCTCGTTGCTTTCTGTTTTTGTTCCTTTGATGAGAGTGTTGATGTGGTGTGATTTTATTTTAGCATTCATAGCTGGTGCTGCAGTAAACACAACCTTTCAGTCGAAGGTGTTGAGAAGCATAGATTGGCCTTTCTCGCTCTCTCATCTTGTATCTCTTTCTTTTTTTTTCGTATATTTTTCTCCATCCATATTGGTATGTAGCATTCCCTTTTTACAATCCAGTCGATTTCCGATGGATAAAATGAGTATCTTTCTCACTGAATATCCTGTTTCACTCAGAAATATGTCAGTTTACAGAATTAAATTGAGTAAAATGTAACTAAAGCTGCTGAAGTAAAGTGACTTTGTTTTTGGGGTCTACTAGAATAGGTTTTTATGCTTGAATGTTAAAAAAACATGACAGCTCTGCCCTGGCTGTTAGCTATGCTTTGACTGTGTCCGAAATCGCCCCCTATACACTTAAATAGGGCACAGCCATTTGTAGTGGTATCCGCACTCATTCAATCCCACAATGCACTGCAATAATGAGTGTACAACCGATTTACCCATAATGCACTGTGAGGGTTGTGCCGAATGAATTCCCGCATTTGACCAAAAGATGGCGCCCACAGTTGACTAATCCATTTTCCAAACCGCTGGTCCAAAGTGGCTACAGCGTAATATCATACAGATATAATATCATTTTTAACCGATTATTAAATTGTTTAATTAAGGTTTATACATAGTTTCCATGAGTTCAAGATAAATCTTTTCATCTTGCTACTGAAGCTGCCAGTTCGCTAAGTATCTAATGATTGCAAGCACAAACTATGCAAAAGCACCAGCCCTCATTGTCTGAATTCACTCACTCGTTTTCATTCACTCCTTCAAGTGAACTATATTAGTGGACTAATAGTCAATGAGGGTATAAGGGGGCAATTTTGAATACAGCCACTGTTTAGTTCCTGTCTCTATGAAGCCCCTCTTTCCAAAAAGCGCAATGTGCTCTGATTGGTCGCTGGACCAGTGTGTTGTGAAAATTGGTCAAAATCTTCAAGCATACTTGGCATACTCGCTCATAACCCTTTTATTTTCTGTATGCCTTGGGTGGGAATTATTTAAATGAGGAATATTTTGACGTGTTTATTCCCAGTAGAAACTAAAGACGAGACGTGTCAGGGAGTTCAGAAACAGTTTTTAAGAAATATCTTCCAATGGAGGGACTTTGTGTTTTGTAACTTTGCAGACCTTTTTCAAGCTTAAACAGCAACATTACACACTAAAAAAAAGGATAATATTTTTCAGATGTTAGCCAACTAAAAAAAGAGTTTGAGGGCAGATTATTGTTTTTTCTGTTCTGTTTGTTGCTGTTAGTTGTGTTGAAAATTGCTGACACTAACTTCTCAATATTTCAAGAGTTTGTATCTCATTACCATACTGTGAGTGATAAAAATCTGTTCAGTGATGTTCTCCCTGACGGCTGTGTGACTCCTGAGCCGAATGCCGTTTTAAAACAGTCCATTTGTTTTCTATAAAAGTATTGGTTTGCCGCCATGGTAACAGACTGTCGGAATGTTTGAATCAATCTTTGTCAGTATAAAGGAAGAGATACTAAACAAATGAGTTCTCAGTAATTGTGAGATTCATGATTTGTGAGAGCTGTATCAATATATAAAATGGTTTTACTCCAAGGATGTATTGAGATATGCATAAAAAAGCAAGTTGCTTTGATTTAAATCTTTGCTGTCATTTTTAAATCTGTGAAAGAGTTTCAGTTGCATGAAGTATTTGGGGTACAGCAGCAAAGTAAACACTCATTTGATGCTGGATGCTTGTTCTTATGAGAATCTTTCTGTATTGATCAGACGTTTAACCATCTGCACTCTTATTAGACCAACTCCAGACAGCAAATAATGAAGGAAAGTAATAATTAAGCAGCAGCACCAGCAAATTACTGAACCAGGAGCTATTTCAAATCTCCCTCTCTCCTCTCATACGTTCCCTCATATTGACTCGTTTTAATCAATAATATTAAGATGAATAATATACATTAGGTAATAAGGTGAATAATATCATGATGAAGCTGCACCATATCCCATCATGCTCTTTGTCTCAGAGCAGACTGCAGGAGCAGCAGTGCAGTGCAGGAAATGAAAGCAGCGCTGTTAATGTCAGTCATTTGACAAACACACACGGGCTGTAGGCAGTCCTCATGCCATTTACACACACAGCTGTAAGCTGCCACTCAAAACCAGCAAGAACAACAGCTCAAGTGCTGGGCTTCACTGACACATCCTAACCGTCATCTGTGAATGTGTCGGAGGCACAACTTTGATTATATTTTGGATTTTATGCATATTTTGCTATTTGATTGTTAATGGCTAGTACTATTTAGAAAGAAGGCTTGCCTATATATTAATGAGATTCGAGTATCGAAATAGCAGTGGACCACGCTTGATTTGAATACTAGAACAGCATTTAATTAAATTAATAGAATATAATATTTAGGTTTAATCTGACAGATTAACATAACTGGGGTTGCCTAATATCAAGAGGCGTAGCTTCATACTTGAGCAATATGGAATATATAGGCTAAAAGATATATATATATATATATATATATATATAGAGAGAGAGAGAGAGAGAGAGAGAGATAGATAGATAGATAGATAGATAGATAGATAGATAGATAGATAGATAGATAGATATAGATATTGAAATATAGAGAAAAGAAAAAGTGATAAAGGAACGATAAGGTCAAAAATCTTCCAGACAGGGTTCTTAAAAATGTAGTTTTTTAAATCAAACGTTCATACGAGGCTGTCTTTGCCAGTTTCTTGACTCATTCTTTTAACTCTGGGGTTTTGGGAGTTTTCCAGTGTTTCAGAATGAATCTAGCTGTCACGGAGATCCCCACCATGATCAAATCTCCATTTAAAACATTTGGCATCTGCTCCCTGTCTCCCAATAGACACAGTTTTGGTGATAATGATATTGTTGTTTCATGCCATTTGCTCAAAATATTTAAAATTTGCTGCCATAAAGGCTGAACAAGTGGACACTCGCAGATACAGTGAATAAGAGTACCTCTGTCTTTTTATTTATACAGAGTTTTAGTTATTATTGGTAATATCGAAATATTGATATTTTTATATTTATATCAATATTATATATATACTTTAACATTCATACCAAGTGAAATCAGTAATAATAACCAGGAATGAAAATAAAATCAAAAACAAAACACTAATGAATATTTAACGCTTATCCACAGGGCTTTGGTATCTTTAAAAGGCAGGGTGCACAGCGCTTAACAAAAGCTCATCCTCGAAGAAATAAGCGAACCAAATTAGCATACTGTCTTTGACTCCTGGATGACACTGACTATTCTTGGAAAGCCCGTTCTCCTCAGACACATACGCAGAGCTAATGCATAGATCCTCAGTGTGCCGGGAGCCATTATATCCACAGGGCAGAATAAAGATGGTAGATGTGAGAAAAAGAAAAAAAAGTGTTGTTTATCATCTCAGCTCTCATCTTTTGGCACATATCATTATCTGCGAAAAAAAAACATCTTGAAAAATGAGGACATTTGGAGATGATAAGAGATTTACGGAACAAAACAAATATCTTAATATCAGTCTAGAGAAGGGAGAATTCCTACCATTTATCCGTTCATTCAGTTTTTGATCTTTTCCTCCTTGTTGTATTCCTGTGTTTCAGGTATTTATGAACAGACGTTTCTTATATAACTGCAGTGCTCCAGTCCTGGATGTGAAGATTGCCTTTTGTCAGGTGTGTGTTCCATACAGGTAAATTAAAAGGTAGAGTATTCATTCACTTCCATTCTGCCCGTCATTCTAATGGATGTGTCATTGTCTAAAACAAATACTGGTGACAGCATGTCTGAGCCCTTAAGGAAGATGTACAGCTTACGCAGGATCAATTCCTCGCAGCATTCCAGGCCATTCAGAGTCGGGTTTCCCAAAATGCATTAAGAGCATCTTAATAGACTTTAAATATGCATGTTAGTGTCTTCTAAAATCAATGCAGTCATACAGACACATCATTCAAATAAAAAAAAACTTAAAAGGAAAAAAGAAATTCCAAATCATTTACTCACCCTTGTGTTTTTGCAAAACAATATGACTTTCTTTTTTCCGGGAAAGCGACTTTTTTTCCCATCACAATATTGATTCACTCTGAAATTTATCACATTGTGGAAATAAAAGGGGCAGCAAATGCTTTTCCATGTTGAATTTAAAGTGATAGTTTAGCCAAAAAGGAAAACATGTATTCAATCTCCTGTTGTTCCAAACCCATGTCTTTCTGTCTTCTATGGAGCACAAAAAGATTTTTTTCCCCCATTTTTTTTTTATTTTTTGTTGTTTTGCACCCCATTAACTGTCCTTGTAAAGACAAAAATAGGTTTGGAATGAAATGAGGGTGAATAAGTTCACTTTTTAAGTGAACTATCCTTTTAAATTCAATTTACAGATGTATGTCTTCCTTAAATTTAGGGCTCGACTGACTTGAGTCATGTTTTGTTGAATTATTGTATTGTATTTTTTTTATTATTTTGGAAAGTTGCATGATACTATATTGTAAAAAATAATATTAAATAACAGTGGAAACTCGATGAATCAATATCAGATTATCTTTGTATATCACATTACTGTATTTGCTGTTAATGATGGTGTTACATAATGAAGCTTCCTTCTGCTTAATATAAATATGAAGTACAGTCTCTATTCCCAGAAGTACAGTAATCACAGCAAAACATTCGCTAAGTCACCTCGTGTTCCTTGGTTTTCGTGTCCTTTATTCTTTCGTTTGGGGCTTACATTATCCTCATCACTTGTCAGAAAAACCTTCGGTGAGACATACAGATTACAGGTCAAGAGGGCAGTAGGCGGAGTTGACTAGTGGATAAAGATTTTCTCTGTTAACCAAAAGGTTGTAGGTTCAAATCCCAGAAGGATTGATCCATGAATCAACTCTGTGCCCTTGAGAAAGACACTTAACCTCTGTGTCCACCACAGGGACTGTCACTGTAGTAAGTGTACTGTAGGTCACTTCAAATAAATGTGGTCTGACTCCTGAACCAAGTGTGTTTCCTATCCCTAAAAGTGTATCAGCTCTGTTCCAGAATCTGGCTACTGCCTATATGGGGCATGGGCGACCTGATTCTCAACTGATTCGATGTCACTAAGCTAACAACACAATACTGTAAAAGCATAAATTAATTTCCGTATTTCCAACCTTAAAGTATGACCTGCATGAAAAAATGTTTGTGTTGTTTTGGGTTTGGTTTAGGGATGGCTGGTTACTGTGTGATGATTGAAATTTCCAAATGGCCTTAATTGTTAAATAAACCGACAATGTTACATTTTCTAATATATTTATTTAATGCACGGATTGCTTCTGACGGCGCTGTGCGAGCTTGTGGCGCATCTGCAGAAAACCCTTTGCATGTTAGCCAGGGTTTAAAGCGCCAAAAGCAAGTAAAAATTGAAGTGTTTTTTTTTTTATATATATAAATTTTAACAGTGCACGGTTGTAAGAATGTGATATGGCTTTGCGCGATCATCAAATCACAAGGGTTTCGAATTTTTTGTATGAAAATATAGTCTGACGCGCTGCATGTTTCAGCATTCATTTTCAGATTCAGAGATTTTCAGATTCACAGTAAATGCTACTCTGCAAGTACTCTGTTTGAATCGCTTCTGGGAACGCCACATGTGCTAAATTCACAACGAGAGTCATTTATAAATCTTTCATTGTCACCAAAGGGAAGTGTTAGGCTCCCTGCAGTTTACCGCCAAAATAAATGCTGAATGGTTTAATGTTTGAAAGGAAAAAAATGAAGGCAACCTTAAATGTTAATTGTTATTTTTTCTGTTGTTCGGTAAAATAAAATAATAATAATAATGATAGTAATTATTGTTAATAATAATAATTTTATTATTACATATACTGTTATATAATATAATTTATTATTATTAAATATTTGTAATGTAATTTTACAATACAATAGTATATATTATTGCAATTGTAAGGACCACCCGTCAGCCCAATGGCGGAATCTGACGGCCTGGCGAAGGTACAACGCGTGTATGTCTTTTCAGCGCCCGCGTTAAATTCACATAAATTTTTAGGATTTAGTTTATGTTTTCCTTTAGCTGTTCGTTTAATCTGACTCCAATTGTAAACGATCTCTAATTGGTAATGTTTCTGATGTAACATTAATAGCTGATCGCGCGGTTAAGTATGAATTAATTTAGATCTTTGATTCTTTAATTTCTCTTAATTTCAATTATCCTTTCATTCGGGCGTCGGGCCGCTCAAAGGCTTATGGCCAGCTGAAAACCACGCCTTACGATCACATTCCGATTAGTTTAGAATCAAAACAGAGGAATTATAGCGTTTACTAAAAAACACAAGTTATAGAATCGCCACATGCTTATTCTCATAAAAGTGCCATTCGATTTAGTCACAATACTATAACATGTTAAGTCATAATAGTCAGAAATCTAAAACCTTAATATCGTGCTCATGCTCCGTATACTACGATTTCAGTATGATCTATCCTAACACCCACAATTGCGGAAGCCTCGAAAACCACATAAATCTACCGGTGATAATGATTTCAGACGAATTCAAAATAAATCAAGATAACAATTTATTTATCAGGTAAAAATGTTTCAATGCCAATTACATAATTACACAATTATAAACCAATTCAAATACAATAAATACATAACATTAATTACTCAAAAGATTTCTCTAAGAGTATTTAAAAGTTATGCATACACATAGAAATGTGAGTGGAAAACACTCATCAGCTCCATGTGGGGGTTCTGGCTACAGAATATCCCGTCTTGCTGCTGTGTCTTTTCCCCTAAATACCCATACCAGAACAAAAGGACTGTAAATATTTATTGCCCCCGCACCTGGTTTTGGGGGAGAGGAGGTGGTTTTCTTGAAGAGAAAAGAGAACAGAATTCTCCTAAGTTTTCAAACTTTCCCATAATACTAGTGACTGCTGTGAAACTGAGACCATTTTACCAATCGCACTGAGACATTTAAAATGATACTAAACATGAAATTGGAAAATAATAGATTCACAAGATACATCATACATAGTACATATGCATTCTTGGAGAACTTCAGTGACTTGAATCAGGGGGGAGGAAGGGAGGGGGGCTGGTCACATAGCTGAGTGAGGACAGTTTGGGCAGAGTGTTGTCCTGTTCCTTTGAAGTCTTCTTTCAAGATGAGTTTTACTGCTTTATTGCAGGATGCTTGATCTGAGCTTTATCTTAGCAGGAAAATCAAATCTTACACAATAATTAGATATTTCTATAATATTTTAATACAAATATTTTTAATAATAATAATTGAATATATAAATATACAAGTTACATGCAGTATGTATTATTTTACACAATATTTCTGTATGCTATGAATTTTTTAAGCTTCTTAGAGTTTTTGCCTTAAAATGTGTTGCTTGGCTGCTCACTGGGTTTTGGAACAGAAATGATTTCACCACAATAATGAAACCAAACCATTCTATGCTCTCTATCCTTTGTTTCAATAAAGTGCAGCAATTACCACAAATCTTAGCTCATTAGCTTCAAATTAGCCCAGTCAGTTTAATAGGGGGGCGCTGCAGTAAGAGGTGACTCCCATGATGAAGATAGACTTTATGAAGCACACATATATATATATATATATTGCTCTCTCTCACTTTTTTTCTCACTAATTACCATTTTCGCTTGTGAAATTATGTGGACAGCTTCCTCCCTCGGTATACCCGAAATATATTCACTATGTGACAGTTAGTACAATCGATTACATAGCTGGCCTTTGTGCCGTCGCTGGCATGAACTCCAGAGCGAAGAGACCCCTGATAACCTTGATAGTTGGATTTAATATAGTCTGATATCTGAGATCTTCAGCCAAGCACAGATAAGATAATCTCTCTTGTGCAAAACCAAGATGTTACGCTCTTGTACCCAGCTAACAAAAAATATGTTCTCTTGAACGTTTTGCTAATGTTTGTATTAGGTTATGTTAATGTTATTTCTCTAAACGTTCAAAATGTGAATGGTTTAAAAACGTATTTTTTCCTTGGTTATGCAATCGTTAAGGAAACGTTCCATTTTATCATTCTGCAAACACTTTGGGAATGTTACTTTTGAAATAACGTTTTTGTGCTCAAGTTTTGAGAACATTATCAAAAAAATAGATAACTTTAAACAAACGATCTATTAATGTTACTGTAAGAATGTTTGTTCATAACTTTGAGAGATCCTTTTCCAGAACGTTAGCAAAACCTCGGAGAAGATTCCCTGTTAGCTGGGAATATACATCATTTTATATGCTCTGCAACTTTTTATCTCACAAGTGCAACATAATTATGTGAAATTAAAATTGCAGTTATGAGGCAAAGCCACATTGTGAAAGAGTAACTTCATTTATCACTTATGTTTAATTTGTTACTTTGTATCTCAAAATGGGACAATTCATCTTATTCTAAACTATTTCACAATTAACATTTTTTGGCTTTCCATGTTTGATATTCTTATTGATATTTTGGCTTGTGGATATAAATTCTTGCTGTGGCTTCTTCTCAAATTGCTAATAGAAATATTTGTAATATTTGTCTTCACTCATTTGTGACACTTCATTTCATTAAATTATTTTAGTTTAGTTGCTTAATGTATGGTTTGTATGGAAGCTTGTTTCTGGCATGAAAGAAAAAAAGGTAATTGCTACTTAATATAATATATAATCTCACAATTATATAAGATATAATCTCACAATTGTGAGTTATAAAGTCAGAATTGAGAGTCATAAATTCAGAATTGCATGATATAAAGTCATAATTGTGTGATATAAAGTCAGAATTGAGAGTCATAAATTCAGAATTGCATGATATAAAGTCATAATTGTGTGATATAAAGTCAGAATTGAGAGTCATAAATTCAGAATTGCATGATATAAAGTCATAATTGTGTGATATAAAGTCAGAATTGCGAGATATAAAGTCAGAATTGTGTGATATAAAGTCAGAATTGCGAGATATAAAGTCATTTTTCAGATGTGCGTACAGTGTATGTGTGATTCATAAAATGAACGTATACACAGAAAACGAGCTAAGATCAAATCTAACATACGCACGCTTTATAAATGAGGCCCTATATCTCGACATTCTGACTTTATAAGATACAATTGCGAGTTTATATCACTTAATTCTGACTTTTTAACTCGCAGTTGTGAGTTTATATCTCCCAATTCTGACTTTATATCATGCAATTCTGAATTTACCACAAACATTTGCAAGTTTAACTCTCGTAATTCTGAGAAAAAAACTCAGAACTGTGAGATAAAAAGTTGCAAATACCTTTTCTTATTTTTTTTGTGGTGGAAACAAGCTTCCATAGGTTTGACTTAAATCTCAAGGTCTGCACATTGCAATAATTTATTTATCTACTAATCATTGATGCAAAGTCATCTGTGGTTTTACAGTGTTAAATGGGTTTTCATAACCTGTACTGATGAAGAGAATACAAACAGTTTTATCTATAGCTCTTCACACTGTTTATATCAGTATTGAAGAGACTCATAGAATCATTTGCCCAGGTTTTTATGTCTTTATGAATGTGCTTTTTCAATAACAGCCTACGCGTTCTTTGGAGCACCTTATCAACTGTCTAAACACAAATGATATGATGTTCTCAGCTCATACATCCATCTTTTTCTCCACACAGGGGTTTGGCAAACAAGTTGATGTTTCGTACATTGCCCAGCATTACAACATGAGCAAAAGCAAAGTCGACAACCAGTTCTACAGTGTGGAAGTAGGAGATTCCACCTTCACAGTTCTCAAACGGTACCAAAATCTAAAGCCCATTGGTTCTGGGGCTCAGGGAATAGTGTGGTGAGTATCCAAGGTGCATCACTTTCTGTTTTTAACATGAAATATATCCTCATGGATGTCATAATGATTCTCAAACATATTTCTGGTTGAGGCTTTGAATTTTAAGAGCGATATTTGGGAGTTTCTTGGCAGGGAGTGTGATGAATTGCAATTCCCAGTAGACGGCTACTAATTTGGATCTGAGTTCAGAAAAGAACCCATCCGTTTATCGTGCTTACCCTATGATTTTTGCAACGAAAGCACAGAAGTATCAAGAGTCGTGGACTATGCGTAATCTCGATGAGGGTGGCTTTTTCCCTCCCTCATTCCTCTTTCCTCGCGTCTCCATTTCAGTGGCAGCAAAATGTTGCGGAGCAGGCATAGAGGCAGGACTGGACTGTTAATGACGTTGTTGATGTGTTCTGGCTGGTTTGCTTGCTGCAGTAATCGTGCCTGCTGGACGGACAACCCTGATCTAATTTAGCTTCCTCTCCTCAGCAGCAGTCACATGATGTAGCATGGCAGCTGTATTAGCCTAGCAAACGCCACATCATTCTCCGGAGAGAGAGCGAGAGGCAAAAGAAGGACAGTTTAAAAGGACTGTGCAAAGTCACATGTCTTCCACAGGCCCTGATGAAACTGGTCGTGGTTAGGTTACATTGCTGTGCAATGTTTTAAAATGTTAAAAGGATAAAATTAGCTTGCTGTTTTGTTTTTACTTACAAACAAAGTTTCAGTTGTCTTATTTGAATAGCAAATCAAAAATCTGGCAGTTTACCATGACAGCCAGTTTACACACAATAAAAGTAAGTAAATTGGAATGATTCATTTCATTTCCACTGTGAATACAAGTCTTGTTATAGAAACAATTTTCACTCAGGAATTGCTAGTAAATTTCACAGGTAATTATAAAGGATCTAGTGTTGTCAAAAGTACCATCTATTTACAACAGGTTTTTGAAGCGTTGATCATTGTAGCCAATCATGATGAGCGTGTGAACCCAATGGCCAATCAGAGGTGTTCATGAATCCACTCAACTCACTCAAAGCGGCACGTTTTTAAAAATTTCAGTACTGACATGGTATCGAAGTTGGTACTTCTGACACACATTGAATTAAACATGAAGTAGAAAGACTAAAATTGTATTTCCTTGTATAATGTACTCCATTAATCTTTTTTTTTTCAGTGTGACAAATTTTCAGATTATAATTACTTATATTACAAATATTTATTTTCTATTATTGGTAAACTTGAATGTGAGTAATGAATATGACAAAATGATTTTAGTGCTGACAAATATTTGTTTACATTTCCTCAAAAAATACACTACTGACCAAAGGTTTGGAATAATTAAGATTCTGTGATTTTTTTGAAAGTCTCACCAAGACTTCATTGATTTGATTAAAAATAGAGTAAAAACAATAATATTGTGAAATAGTTTTACAATTTTAAATAACTTTTCTATTTTTAATACAGTTTTTGAAATGTAATTTACAGTATTCTTTTGATGACGAAGCTGAATTTTCATGCTAATATGCCGTTCTGGAAACATTTCTTAGTATTATCAATGTTTAAAACAGGTTTTGCTCGTAACTGAGCAGCAAATCAGCATATTAGAATGATTTCTGGCTCTAAAGACTGGAGTAATGATGCTGAAAATTCAGCTTTGCCATCACAGGAATAAATTGCATTAGAAAATGTATAAAAATAGAAAACAGTTCATTATATTTCACAATATTACTCTTTACTCTTTCTTTTTTTTGTCGAATAAATGCAATCTTGGTGAGCAGAAGAATCTTCTTTCAAAAACGTATTCATGTATTTATTTTCATTAAACAAATCAACCATTTATCAAATTATTAAGTATGTTGGTTAGGTTATCATGACATTTTCATGGGATAGTTTAGCTAGCTGGATCTGCGGTGTTATTAAACAGATCCATCATATCATTCACAGTCCATGTTGGAAAGCTACATGCTGAATATTTAAATGACGCAGTGCTGCTTTCCTCAGAGTTAATACTCAGAGCTGTGAGCAGCTGGCATCGTGCTGCTGCTAAAGGTTTGGTCACTAATAATTTATCATATCACACACACACACACACACACACACACGCCCACAGAAAATGAGATTCTATATCTTGCAGGACTCTCTTCTTTATTGCATTTTGGGTAAAAAGGTGTGTGCCAAGAAAGTAAATGTGTAAGTACACAGAACATCTAGAAAAACAAACAAGCATGCTCAACAACATTATGAACAAATGCAACGAATCACACTCTGTTTTGAATTATGTAATCCATTATGTAATACAAAGGCAATTTCTCAAGAATCAAAAAGATGCTGTGAGACTCTATGGGGATTTTTGGGCCAAAATAGTGGACAAAAGCAGTATGCTATTTCCACATTTATGTTTCACTGACGGTAGTTGTGTCCTCAAAGTGAGGGTTTGAAATGGCATACTACCGTTTTTTTGATCATTTACCGTACTGTTGCATATCTTACATATAACTGTTTTAATGCATGTCCGACCCAAAAGCTTGGGTTCAGTAAGACATTAATAGCGTCACAAAAGATTTCTATATCAAATAATTCCGATCTTTCTATTCATCAAAGAAAAAATTGAAAAAATGTATCATGGATCACACAAAAATATGACGCAGCACAGCTTCAATGTTGACAATAATCAGAATGTTTCTTTGAGCAGCAAATCAGCATATTACAATGATTTCTGAAGGATTGTGTGAGACTGAAGACTGGAGAAATTTCATCTTTGCCATCACAGGGATAAATTACATTTTAAAATATATTAAAATAAAAAGTTATTTTACATTTAAATAGTATTTAACACTTCACTCTGTATTTTTGATCAAATAAATAAGCATAAGCGAATTTTAAAAATCATACCGACTCCAAATTTTTGAACACTAGAGTACATGCTATGTATTAAAGGCACAATATGTAAGATTTTGGGATTCATCAAATATCCCAAAACGACTAGAACAATGTTATATATTTTGTTGCATTATGTACTTACGTTATCCCAAATGTTTCCAATGATGTTTAAATCCAGAGAAATAAGCAGTTTTAACCAGGGCCATGTCCGTGCGTCGCCTATCAATGACATCATACCCGCGTTACCATGGAAACACCAAAGACAATTTGGATAAACTGTTTGAATGCATTCATTGACAGAAAACTAATCATTGTTATATAGCTCGACACAGTAAGTCTTACTGTTTAAATCTCATTTTATTGATTTACCGCGAGTATCATGTTTTACCATGCCTAATATCAATCTAGTTTCCTGCAGTGTGTAGTAAGTGTCTCATAACAGCCACCAAGCAAATGCACAGTAGCATTATAACAACTTTCAACACACAAATATATCTAATATGATAAAACAGCACTGTTACCCCACATACTCTTGACCGGAAGTAGCGGAGGCGTTCGTCTGCGGCATAATAAAAGCTCAGTAATGTTAATAAATCTTTAATACAGTAGCTCATCCATGAACATGACTCAAGTCGGATTCTTTTCCACTGTCTGTAGACATGAAGACAACACCTCCCATGATTCCGCGAAATCAAGGCATCGTCAAGCAACGCCTTTGTTTTGAATAAGTGACCTCTAGTGGTGAAAAATTACATATTGTGCCTTTAATTCTATTTTATGCAGAAATCACTACGGTAAAACTAATTTCTGATTATTATACACCCCCATATCAAAATGCCTTTATTTACATGTCTTGCATATATGACAAGAAAAATCTTAGGCACAAAAACTCTTGTCATTTATCAGAGAAAAATAATGAGAGCACAAACAAGTTGATAGGACACTTCTGAGGGAACTCTTCAGCTGCTGGCAGAGGGGCTGAACACTGATGAACTTAGTGTCAAGTTAATTACACTAGGCTGTGTTTAATTTCACCAGGCTGTCACGAAACTCGACTATGGCTGTCAGTGACTTTGTTATCTTCAGTGTTGGGTTTGGGGCGTGAGATGTTTTGTGCTTTAATTATAGTGATTAAATATGGTCTTTAATGTATTTAATTTAAAAAAAAAAAAAAAAAAAGGATTTTTAGTGTTCTAAAAATGTTGGAAAGTTTTAAAGACTCCTATGGTGAATATCAAGTTTTTAATGTTGTTTATATGTCTTTGTGGTATTTTCCGTATGCTTTAAGTGCAAATTCATCAGTCAACACCATTGCAGAGTAATTTCTCCTTAAAACTGCAGTAAACCAAAGACAATCTCACAAACATGGTCTGAAACGCTAGTTTCCTGCCGTCTGTTTTTCATACAAATCTATCATAAGGTTTTGAAGACAAGTTGTATAAACTTAAGTTGTTTCGTGACTTTTTTTCCTGGAGCTTATCATTACGAATTAACGATTATCGTTTTTGTTACATGGCAGTTTTGTAACTCAGTTTTGACATCTTATTTCTATTCCTTAGAAGATATATTTCTTTTGGATATGTGTAATAAATGATAACAGAATATTTTTAGATAAACTATTCCTTCGGATTTCACTAGTGTGATATAGTGCTGACGGTTACATGTCAGATCTTTTTATTTCTATGAACTGTTTCTTATGCTGTAGCTTAAAATGTGGTGGTAAAGTAGTTAAAATGGTGTCTGGTTTGTGACAGCTGCCTGTAGGCAGGGCTCTCGAAGAGCAATACTGCAATGCATTAACCACCTAGAGAGACAGCCATGACATCATCTTTGACACAAATGGGTATCTATGGCACCATTAGCCAAAAAAATCTCTCAAACTGCCGTTACCATGGACACATCAGTCCTTGCTTCCAAAAAAAAGTGCTTTAGAAACTTTCATGCTATCGCTCAGAGAAAATCTTGCCTGCCTAAATTCACATGGTTTAGTTTCTAAACTCTATAATGTAACACAATTTTTGTCAATGTTTACCATAGCATTTGAAATCAAGTTTTTTTTTTTTTGTGCCCTGGATCTGATCAGAGTCATTGAATGTTAAGTGAATATTATCGAATATTTTTAATTTTATTTCAAGTAATGACATGTTTTTTTATGGTTTTAGTTTTAGTCAACTGTAACCCTGGTGTGTTTGTACAGTAGGGTTTCTCCTCACCCCTCCTAGAAAACCTGTTTTGGTGTACCTCACCCCCGTCTGCTTTGACCATCTGCTGTATAACAATCCCCACAGCTCTGACTGTCCACTCAAATAATCCATAGGTGAATCAAAGATCCATGTGGGCCTGTGCGTTCTCGAATTCACGCTATTATTGAGGTGTAAACATGCTGCTTTGACTGTTGGATAGTAGTGGAGGTTTTAAAAAAGGTTGCGTTGAAAGCCAAAAAGAGCAGTAGCTCCTCACTGCAGAACACGAGATCCAGGATCCGAGATCCACGAGGTTTAGGGATATGTAAAGTGCAAGGAGTTGGATCTGGATCCAACCTTGCCACTGTTTTGCAGTGAGGCCCATTTCGAAAAGAGGGCACTCTTGAGCAAGTAAACATCACACATTTTATTCACCCACAAGGCTTTTTAATAGGTTTTTATGTGGGATTAAATCATTGAATGTCAGTTTTGACCGTAGAATATGGCAGACACTCAACTTTTCAATTGTGTTTTTGGTTTGTGGCTTCATGAAGTGCCACGGGAGGAAATCATTTTTCAATCACTGCTGCATTTCCCGGTCCTATGTGAGTCACATCGGGTTTTTTTTTTTTTTTTTTTTTTTTTTTTTTTACAATGGCATTTCAACCTTTACCAGCACATGTCAACATGGTTAAAAAGCAGACTTTTTCAGTGCAGCCTTGTGGGTTGAAGCATTTAGTCATAAACCTCAGCTTTCAGAACATGATGCCTCTGCTAGCACTCCCTGTACCTAGCCATCTAGTCGTAAAAAAATATAGTGCTTTTTAATATATATATCACCATTGGCCACTTTGTTTTCTGCAGTGCTTTGGAACTGAAGCCACACACACACACACACACACACACACACACACACACAGATTTGTTGTGCTATCAAAGTGAGGACTTTCCACAGGCGTAAAGGTTTTTATACTGTACAAACTGTACATTTTATACCCCTACACTAACTCTACTCCTAAACCTACCCATCACAGAAAACATTCTGCTTTTTTACATTATTAATAAAACATAGTTTAATATGTTTTTAAAGCTGTTTTGAATATGAGGACTCATGAAATGTCCTCATAAAACATGTTTACGCTGTAATACCTAATCACAAAAACGTGTGCACACACACACACACACGTTGGGTTTTCATAGTTTTTGTAGAGTTTTATTCTACAGCTGCAGTTAGAGAGCTGTCCGTGTCCGTGGGTCACTAAAGACCCAAATATGTAATAATGATTGGTGAAACATTCATGTATTTACATGAATAGTTCAGTGTAATGTACATTCAGAATACAACTGACTCTGGTGATGTCATTGGTGATGTCATTGTGATATTTCCTCACTGCTTTGTGATTGGTCTTCATTTTTGCATTTATTTGCATACTCAATTCCGATTGGCAATTGAAAACATTACGTGTACTGACCATTTCATTTCCACGGAATCAAAACTAACATTACTTAAAAACATAACTATTTCTTTGTGAAAATGCAAATCTAGTTCATTTTATAACTTTTTAAAATTGAAATTAGCTGCAAATTAAAAAAGCACTTTGCATCTTTGCTTTTAGGCCAATGGTTAGATGGTGATTCTTGTTTAATTCCACTCTGAATGGATTGAACATTTAAATGAATTTCATTATTTTCAATAACTCATTAGTTGCTTCCCAAATGACAATCACTATGCATTTAAAGTATACGCTATATACCTATGCAGTATGCATGTGTCTGTGTAGCGTCGCAAATCGGGACGCATCTATTGTTTTGCACACATTTATGTTGCTTTTTCTCTCTCTTTCTCTGGCAGTGCTGGATATGATGCCGTCCTGGACAGAAATGTGGCCATTAAGAAACTCAGCAGACCCTTTCAGAACCAGACTCACGCCAAGAGAGCATACAGGGAGCTGGTGCTAATGAAATGTGTCAATCACAAAAACGTGAGTGCCAGAGCTCAATATCTCTCACCCGTTGTCCTAATAGATGGCAAATGTTGCTAAAAACGGTTTCCTGTGAGACAAAAAGTGGGCTCAAGAAAATTAAATCCTCCATTAAACCAAATTCAAAAATCTCAGAGTGTTTGTTATTAGGGAATAATGAGCCTGGAGAATTACCCTTTTGTAACTAATATAATATTTAATGTGCATGCATGTTCTAGAGTAAGTAACCACATGATTTGTTTGTTAGTCTGAAAGGCGGTATTTCTGGGCGCCATATTGGGCATTACTGTACATACAGTATTTGGTACAGCACACGAACCTCAGGCCGAGAGAGAGAGAGAGAGAGAGAGAGAGAGAGAGAGATATTGGTGGCATTGGATGATGAATAGCAAAAAGAGAGAAAGGGAGTGATCGTGTTAAGAGACAGAGGAAACACTTTTTTGGCAACTGAAGAGTTCACTTCACAATGCTGCTGCCAGATCTCCTGTCCTCCCCCCTCGATTTCTCTCTCTCACCGTCTCTCTTTCTGAGACTCGGGTTATAAAGGACAGCTGGGACGTGACAGAAATACAAATGTGCCTTTTCTATCATCCCCAACTTTTATTGGCTGTTGAACAGTCCTTTTATAAATCTCTCAGCCTCTTTTTGAGAAAAATAACTGGGCAAACTTTACTTACATGTTATTCTGAATAAGTAGTAAAAGGAATAGTTCACAGATAAATGACAGTACTACCATTATTTACTCCCCTTAGTGTAATTCAAAACTAGCATGCTGTTATTTAACCTGTGAAACTAACTAAATAAATAGTTTATTAGTATACATCAACCGTATCGCACGTATTTTACAAGTCGGCTAATTCGTACGACCTCACTCGTACGAATTCATACGATTTGTCTAAACTCCAGTGACCGGTAGGTTTAGGGGTGGGGTTAGCGGTAGATCATCCGTACAAACTCACACAAATTAGACAACTCGTAAAATACGAACGATTTAGCAAAAAACGTATGAAACGTATGACCTCACTCGTACAAAGTAGTCACCTCGTAAAATACGTACGAATTGCCTTGAGTTATATATATATATATATAAATAAATTTTTAATTTTTCTTGAACAATTAATTTGATAATTAATCCAGTGGAATATCATTGTATAATTTCATGATTAACTAAAGTTCTTCTCTCTTCTCCTCCAGATCATCAGCTTATTAAATGTCTTCACACCACAGAAGTCTTTAGAGGAATTCCAAGATGTGTAAGTAACGTTTGGGGATTTTTCCGGACATGAAGTCATCTGATTATATTATAATAAACACTCTTAAAGTCTGGATATATAAACCGTTTGCAGCTAATGTTTGAACAACAATCATGAAACTGATAGTTCTGGCTCTGAAATCTGATTGGATAAGCCACGTTGAAGCCACCCCCTATAAACTGCTCTCCTATGGAAAGAAATATGATCAGAAATGCAAGGGAACATTTATTGTTAGCTAGGGTGATTTATGATATTTTAGGTTGATTACAGCATGCCCCGTGGTGTCTGAGCTCACGCGGGGTCCCAATACAACTGCTGTGATGTTGCAGTGCGAGGGTGATCTATCACCTGCGGTCGTTTATGCTCTCGGTTGGTCCTGATGCTTGAGTCTAGTGCCGCCCATGCCTTAATTTATTCCACAGGCTGTGTGGACTAATCTAGAGAAGGATCAATATGTTGAGTATGAAATGTCAAAGCCGGATGATTTGAGTGTTAGGATGGATAGGGCATGAGTTCATGCTGACTAAAATAGAATAAATTAACAAACTAGCTTCAGATTTTTTTGTTTAAATTGTGGTTTGCCAAGAAGAAATGTTTGTTTGTCATGTTACATTTTTTGTGACTTTTACACACACACACACACATTTAAAAAATAATATAAAATATTATAAAGTAACAAATAACTAAGAAAATAGCATCAATTATTGGTGAAAACATCAGTTTTATCAAACAGTAATTTAAAAAAAAAATATATATATATTCATATATATACATATTCAGATTAGTTGAGGGTCAACTCTCTGTTCTGTGTGTGTGTATATATATATATATATATATATATATATATATATATATATATATATATACATATATATACCTCCTGATGATTAGTTGAGGGTCAACTCTGTTCTGGAACTAAATAAATTACAAATGTGATGGATAATCCATAAATTTTGAGCACTCAGCAGAATACAGTTGACTGTTAGCATTCCATTCACCGCCATGCTGACTGTCATCAACTGAAAAATATTTTCTCTGCTTGTAAAGATCTACATTGATCCACCGCAGTCTCTTTTGTACATTAAGAAGGCATGAATGAAGCCACGCCGATGGAATCTGACAGAATCAATATGACAGTCAATGTTGCTGTTGTCCACCCTGTGAAATTCACATTTTCTGCCTAACTATTTCTCACTTCTCCAGTTACCTGGTCATGGAGCTGATGGATGCAAACCTTTGCCAGGTGATTCAGATGGAACTGGACCATGAGAGGATGTCCTACCTGCTGTACCAGATGTTGTGTGGAATCAAACACCTGCACTCAGCCGGCATCATCCACAGGGTGAGAGACATGGATACACACCGGCAGGATCAATAATGATGAAATAATTTTAATTTTACATGAACCAAAATTCATTCCTGGTTGGAAAGGATTTAAATAATCAATAAAATCTAAACTCCTAACAAAAATCTTGTCATCACCTCATCATGACACATATTCCCCTTGAAGGATCTGAAACCTAGCAATATTGTGGTGAAATCCGACTGTACGCTGAAGATCTTGGACTTTGGGTTGGCGAGAACCGCCGGCACTAGCTTTATGATGACGCCCTACGTGGTGACGCGGTACTACAGGGCCCCGGAGGTCATCCTGGGCATGGGCTACAAGGAGAACGGTAAACCAATCACAGGGCTGCATGCAATTTTAATATTTTACTTGTGAAGCAGTATGTTTTATGCAAATGGAAGTATGCTATATTGTGCTCACATGACCAATCACTGGGCTTCATGCAGATTTGCCAACACTTTCAAATAGCACTAGAATTTTGGGTTTTATAGACCCCATGAAATCAAAAATGGAGTTTTGTGACTTTTATTCCATGTCTGCCAACAATTGTTGTATTTTAGTTAGTGTGTGAAGCAGTGTGTTTTATGCAAATGACAGTATGCTATATAGTGGTCACATGACCTCACTACATTGTGTATTTAAGCAAGTTTTCGTTTTGAAAGTAAATATGGTTATTTTACATTTTGAATGACTGAACACCACCACAAAATCGTGATTACAAGAAGGGATACTCTGAACTTTCCGAGTTTTCGAGTTGGGAGCGTGTTAGTGAGATGCATGTTGGATGCAACGTCTGTATTGACGAAATTTTTTTTGTTACATCAAAGTTACATCACCATCTTTCTCCCACCAAAGTAACTTGAACGCACCTGATGCGACTTTGCTACTCATTAATATAAACGTCCCAAGAGTAGGAAATACAGAAGCACAGGAAAGAAAGAAATTGTGTTAAATGACAATATTTATGTATTGTTGACTGCAAAGTATGTGTTAAAACGAGCAGCCCAGCTGAGTAAAAGTAAATAAGTTTGTGGTTGGGAAAGTTACTTCATTACTTAGATGTTCTGCTAACCAGCTGTTAATTTACTGAAATACTAACAGTTTCTCCACTGCTTGAACACTCATTAATACACTAAAGACTTAAACATTAGTGTGTATATTTAGAGTTTGAGAGAAAAAGAAAGAGGTCAGGCTATGGATTTCCTGCCAACAACGGTCCTCCCTGAGATCTGTCCCCAACTCCAACTTTGATCTGAGCAGTTGTGGAATAATCGTTTGTCTAATTACATGAGTGGCAGATATAATTAGCAAGAGTGATACAGCTCACGTTGGTCTTTCTCTCTCCATCACTGATGACTGTTTTTGCTAACGCTAACCTCTCGTTTTCTTTTCTTTGCTCTCTTTCTTGCTTCTGTGCCTGCAGTGGATATTTGGTCAGTTGGTTGCATCATGGGAGAAATGGTGCGCCACAAAATCCTATTCCCCGGCAGGGATTGTATCCTTCATGAATGGGTCCAAACTGACTTGATTTGACTAGCCAATATATATATATATATATATATATATATATATATATATATACACACACACATACACGCACACACACACTTATAATAATTTTACGAGTACTATTTTATGTTTCCATGGTTTTGTGGTCCACATGTGACTCAACCTGACTGGACCAGTGTTCATCTGTTCAGGCATAACTAATCGACTAAGGTTGTAGTTCTGCTAACCTGCAGGTTTTGCTGAGGTTTTCTTATTTTTAGTTGTAGCTGAAATATGCAAATGCTGTATAATTCTCTTTTTCCACTTTGGGACACTTGTACATTCTCTCATTCCCAGATGAATATTGAAGATTTTGTTCATTAGGATGGGATCATTGTCAGATGTTTTGCATCTCTCCTCACTGCAAGTTATTCTGTCCTTTAATGGGAAGAGGTTCTTGCATAATTGGCAATTAGAGAGATTGTAACTAGTGAAATAATGATACAGTCTCCC
Organism: Zacco platypus; assembly: GCA_038088235.1. NCBI lineage: Eukaryota > Metazoa > Chordata > Actinopteri > Cypriniformes > Xenocyprididae > Zacco > Zacco platypus. The sequence goes on from CM076070.1 coordinate 7,296,553, forward strand.
TCTTCAGTCACTCATTAGGTTGAACTTTTTTCATTTTTTTTGTGATTTCTATTTCTGCTGCTGTTTTTGGATTGTTCTGTGATGGTGGTGAATTCTAGAGAGTTATATTGTAGTTATAGTTAAGTTGCGGGAGAACAGCGCTTGTTTTCTCCTCTCCAAACTTCAATTAAGGTATTGATCCCGATTGAGCCCAAGCTTGGCTTATTTGGGTCTTTTTAAAAAACTTATTAACACATGCATGAATGAACTTCTTTGCTGTGCTGTCTCATCGATACCTCTTCCCTAGTCAGCATCTACAGGGTCTGCTTTACCAAAGCCTGAAACACTAAAGCTATTTTAAGCTTTTAACATTTTTATTTTGGTTGCATTTGGGGATCTATCATGCCTTCAGCGTCTTGATTTTGGTTCTGGGGTCTACTAGAATAGATTTTTATGCTTGAATGTTAAAAAAAACAAAAAACATTATTTTTCACTTATTTTACAACAGCACCTCATTTTCCAGTCTGTCAGTAACGCTCTTGGTGCGTTTCCTGAAGCCAAAAATGGGCGCAAGTTCTGTTTCATTGAACACAATTGGCCAGCTGGACAAGTGTGTTGTGATTGGTCAGCCGCTTCAAGCATGTTTCAGAAATGTAACGCCCCTTACCATAACTGCAAGTTTCAACATATTACCAACCATGGGTGTCGAAAGCAAAAAAAAAAATGTGAGTGAGGAATATTGTGATGTGTTTGTTCCTCGAAAGAAACTCAAGACTACAATAAAGGCGTTTCAGGGAGTTCAGACACCGTGCTTAATAATCAGTGCTGAAATAGAGAATAACTCCCTTTGGAGTGACTTTGTGCTTTGTAACTTTGCAGATCTTTTTCATGCTCAACATTATACACTAAAGGCAGTTGAAAGTGTAACTCTGTGCCTGATATGCTTTGGCAAAAAATTGCCCTTGATTTTTTTTTTTTTTTCCTGTCACATTCTAATAACCTTTTTTAGATTCTTAACATAGATGGCTCTAATCTCCTCGTTTAATAATAAATTAGAATATTTAAATCATGAATATGAAAGATTGCATTATCTCACCGAACCTGAGTGAGTTCATAAGTGAAGTGAGATTTTGAACGAAATGGATAATCTTTTAAACGTGTCACATTCACTATTCTCAGTCAGTACTCTTTATAAATCTGTTGAGCTGCCTGCATAGACTGTTCCAAAATGTGGTTAGCGTAATTAAAAGAACAAATCATTTGTGGAAAATGCCTTGTAAAGTACCTTCTTTTGGCAAAATCCAATAGCAGGTTTGAAATTATTCATCAGCGAATAGGCTATTCCAGAATGCATTGCACTCAGAAATTGTGAATCCAAGAAACAAACTGCATTACAATTAATTCAAGCATCTGAATTGCTTATGTAGTATTCTAAATCAGGTTTTGGAAAAGAAATATTAAATTAAAATATATAGTATGCGTGTCATTTTATGTGATATATTGAGTGTCTGATAGTATGTTGCATATGTGTGTGTGTGTGTGGTGTAGTGGACATGTGGTCTATAGGCTGTATCTTTGGGGAAGTTATAAGAGGAACAGTGCTGTTTCCAGGGACAGATCGTATCCTTCCCTTCTGTCTGTTTTTCACTCTGCTGTCTTCTTTCATATTTTACTTGCCAAATATGACCATATGAATGTGTGTGTGTGTGTGTGTATGTATACACACACATGCATATTAAAATATATATAAACTACCGTTTAAAGGTTAAATATTTGGTGTCTGCTAATATATATTATGCTCAACAAGGCTGAATTTAATATATATAGAGCGCAGGAATCTGATAGAGACAAACCTGTTTTTTATTAGACTCGCCATTTAACCTGATTTTGGAAGCTATTTGGAGAAAGAAAGCCACCAGGCAGCCGTTATTGTTTGTTTGGCTCCCTTAAACGTGTGATTGCAAGATAGAGGGAGAAAGATATGGGTCTGGCTTTGTGTTTTGGGTTTGTGGGGGGGGGGGTCGTTCCCATTGAATGATGTAATGTGGTCCTGGCTGCCCCGGCCCTTTGAACCAGGTCCCCCCTTTGTGGGAATCATGGGAAGCCTGGGGAGCAAAAGCAGTCATGTGACTCCCCAAGGCTAACTGGGCTGCCATGACAACATCTATTTCCCCCGTCTGTTGCTAGGCACCCACACAGACGGCTCTTAACGTCTTCAGTATCCATTCACTCGGGCCAGCTCAGAGCTATATGCCGTAAACCATTTGCTTAAATGCCAATAATCAAGAGCGTTGAATTCCAACAGTCTCTGATTTATTAAGTAAGAAGTGTTTGAACCGGTCAATAACATTCAGGTGTTATGTACACTACTTCTGAGTCTCTTATGCTCATCAAGGCTGAATTTATTTGATCAAAAATACTGTAAAAGAGTAATATTGTGAAATATTATTACGATTTAAAATAACTGTTTTATTTTTTAATGTATATTAAAATGTAATTCATTCCTGTGATCAAAGCATCATTACTCCAGTCTTCAGTGTCACATGATCCTAAATCATTCTAATATGCTGATTTGGTGATTTGGCTAAAAATTATTTTTGTGTAAATCATTATATTTTCAAGTTTTGGGTACTTAGTTTAAAAGATTTCAATACTTTTATTTGGCAAGGATGCATAAATATAACAAATTGGTCAAAAGTCACAGCAAATACATTTACAATGTTAAAGATGATTTCTGTTTCAAATAAATGCTGTTAATTGAACTTCCTATTCATCAAAGAATCCTGAAAAAATGTATCATTGTTTCCACAAAAATTGGTAATACTAAGAAGCAGTATTAATAATGAAAATTTGAGTAGCAAATCAGCATATCAGAATGATTTCTGAAGGATCATGTGACACTGAAGACTGGAGTAATGATGATGTCACAGGAATAAATTATATTTTAAAATATATTCAAATAGAAAACAATTCATTTAATTTATAATAATATTTCACACTATTACAATTTCACAATATTTCTACTGTATTTTTTCACAGCCTTGGTGAGCATGGAAAAAAAATCATTCCAAACATAAATAAAAAATAAATCAGTTAATAAAATATTTGTTATATTAATAATTCATTCATTTATCACTCACGATATTAGGTCAGGCAGTCGGATTGGAACTGTTTGGCCATTATGTGATAATAAATCAGCTCAAGCGTGTGATGATAGATCGGCCTCAGAAATGAACAGGCGAAAAAAAAAAACACAGAAATTGACAAAAATGCCACTGAAATTTGAAATGTTGGGGTAAAAAGTGTTGATAAAGGATAATGCATTTTCAATATAAATGTTGAGTTTGTGTTAATGAATGGATGATATTGATGTATTTGACATAAAATGATGACAGTACTATAAAGTATATGTAATATACAGATATAGAGCAGATAGGCAGATACAGCAACTTAGTGAAAACATTAGTTCTCTGAAACTGTTTTTGCCTTTGGAATGAACTCTTACATGATTATCACAGTATGCATAACGAAATTGAGAGTTATAATATTGAGTAACATTGGAATATAAGGTAATATTAGATCTTATGGTGTCAGGAGTTTATGTTTGAGCCTAATGGGAAGTAATTTCCAACAAAATTCAGATTCTCTTATTGTAATGTCTTGTTTGGTGTCATCAGTATCAATTTCTCTTATCTCGATTTGGTTTCTTTTCCATTTATGCAGTACAAATTCAATCTTTTTTCACACTCTGGTTCTAAATAGGACCCTTCTGGGTGTTTTAACCTTCACTGATTTAGCTTTTATTATGCTGGGGAGGAATTGTAATCAAACTTTTTTTTATTACCTGTGGCATGTTTTGGCTCAAAGCACTTGCTTTTATGTTTGTCTTGTGTAATCATATTAGAATAACTACATTATGTAGTTATCTTCATTTTATACTGTTTAAAAGTGAAATATGATGCTTTATATAATGCATAAGCAACCTGAAGGGTGAGGAGTGTATACGTAGGTGTTTTTTTCCATGACTCCACCCACATTCAGACATCGACCAATGGAATAAGGTTATAGAGCAGCTTGGCACACCGTCTCCTGAGTTCATGAAGAAACTGCAGCCGACGGTGCGTAACTACGTGGAGAACAGGCCAAAATATGCTGGCCTGACCTTCCCAAAACTCTTCCCTGATTGCCTGTTCCCTGCAGACTCGGAGCACAACAAACTCAAAGGTAAGTGAGAATTTGTGCACATTTAGTTGCGACCTGTGAGCATGTTATTTGGCATTCAAAAAAATTTATATTATTAAATAAAATTTAAAAAAAAAAATATATACATATATATATATATATATATATATATATATATATATATATATATATATATATATATATATTATATATAAAATATTTTTTTAAATTTTTTTTTAATTTAATATATATATAAAAACTCATTCCTTTTACTTTAATGTGAAAAAGTATCCAGTTGTAAAATAAGCCATTTCTTTATGAGGTTTACTCAAAAATACTACTAGAATACTTAAATAATCAAATGAGGTGAACACTGATATTTCTGTTTGATTCATCTCTGTTTGTATTTGTATGCGTGTTATTTTAATGGTTTGCCTGCAAGAATCAGGCAGCAATTTCCTTCCCATTTGCAAAATTGAGAGACGTTTCATAAATTGTTATCAGAGCTCGTGTTGTTCTTCGGGGGATAACAGAGGAGAATCATGAGCTTTTGATATGGAAATTGTGTGGTGGAGTTTATTCCTGGTGAACAGACATCACAGACAGATGCTGAATTGTCCACAATTTGGGAAACAAAGAGGAATATATGGCACTGCTGTGCTGATTAGACTCTGTGTGTCTGTGATTGTAAATGTTGTGGGTGAGACTAACGGATATGAGTGTGATTCTGAAGCGGCCCGTCAGGTACAGCAGCTAAAGGCTCGGGCTGTGACAGTGTGATGGAGAGGGTTCAACACACACTTAATTCCGGGCCTTGTGCAACATTGCACTGCACATTTTTGATGAGTCCCTGATTCCACACATCAGCCTGTTAGTCGAGGCTCCGTGAACTGTTCTGGGTGTGTAAGATAAGGAATCCAATATGGGCTGTGCTGTGAGACACTAAAGGCCAAAAATAGGAGCCAACATATTTTATTGTATTTGATTTGATTTTATCATTTTATTTTATTTATTCATTTGATTACATTAATTGGTTTAATTTTATGTTTTATTGTTTTGTTTTTTTATTTCATTTTTTATTTATTTTTATTTTATATTATATTTTATTACATTATTTATTTTTATTTGTTTGATCATTTTGTCATTTTATGTCACTTAATTTTATATCGTGTCATTTTATGTCATCATTTTGTCATGTCATTTTATGTCAATTTATGTCATGTCATTTTGTTTTATTTTGGTTCATTCCTTTTGTGCATTAACTTTTTGTTTATTTGTCTATTCAGTTTGGATTTAGTTTCATTTTATGTATTTTTTTTTATATTTATTTTATTTTGTGATTGTATTTCATTATATTTTTGTTCCATTTCATGTATTTTATTTTATTACATTACTCCATTTTGTCATTTTATTTTATTTTGTGAATTTATTCTTGTTAATTTTTACTTTGACTATTTCTGTTTCCACTTGCATTTCAATCTGAATTTATAGTCCGCAAACACTTAGATAAATTTTAAATTTTTGTCATATTAATAAAACATTTACATGACAAATTGAAAGGCAGTGAGGGGGAGCGAGTCAGCCTTACAGATCTGCAGAAATCAGTGTCGGCCATTTTGAAGCGGTCCAGCTGGTGGCAGAGAGAAGGGAGAGATGGGATGATGCTGTGAGAGGAGAGAGAAAGGGTCTGACTTTACCCGGCTATTTATAGAGCAAGAAAGTGAGGGAATCAGAGAGCGTACAGAGGTGGAGAGGAAGAGAGGGAAGGAAAGGTGAGAGCTTGAGGAAAGAAGAGCAGGAAAAGAGAGTGTGATGTTTTCAGTGCCCTTGCGAAGGAACAAACAGAAATAGAGGATGAAATATAAAGATTGTCTTGTCTGATTTGTGAGATGTTTGCACTGCATTCCTCAAACATCTCAAATCAGCAATAACTATGTTTACTTGCTTAATATATTTCTCTGTTCTAATGTTATAACTGTATGTATAAACATACGCTGTATTAATGTATTAACATTAGCTTTATAAAAATTATACACTTCTGCGAAATGCCCTCATTTTAATGATGGAAACATAAGCTCTGTTGTCGTATGTTTTACAGCTAGTCAGGCCAGAGACCTGCTGTCTAAGATGTTGATCATTGATCCTGCTAAGCGGATATCAGTGGACGAGGCCCTGCAGCACCCCTACATCAATGTGTGGTACGACCCGGCTGAGGTGGAGGCAGTGAGTACAGCTCAACCTAATTCTCTCAGCACTATCGATTAGTGCACCTGGGGCCATCTGTCACCGGTTAATTCCACACTACTGCTAGCTAATTAAAGACTGGTCACAGCTTTTATACTCAGGCCTTTGCTAAAGTTTGGCCATTTTCAGTTTTTTGATTCATTTGACTTGTTTTTGTACATGGTTGGACCGCTGTGACCAATCATGATATCCTCCATCACTCACAACTGATTGGAAAGGATTGAAAAAAAAAAAAAAAATCCAACAAACAGTTTATTGTTATATTACACAAAATACTAAAATACAAATCAATATAGTATATTTGACCTATTCAGTGTGAATTTTAAGGACAATGAAAATGTATGGAAAGATTTTAAAGTGAAACATTGAAAAAAAATCTTAATTTATTCAGATCATATCATTCATTCATTTTCATTCATTCACTGACTCATTAATTTGTTCACTAATTCACTCATTCATTCACTCACTCGTTCATTCATTCACAGACTCATTAAATTATTCACCAATTCATTCATTCATCTACTCATTCATTCATTCGCCGACTCGTTCATATATTCACTAATTCATTCATTCGCTGACTCATTCATATATTCACTAATTCATTCATTCACTGAGTCATTCATTTATTCACCAATTCGTTCATTCACTGACTCATTCATTTATTCACCAATTCATTCATTCACTGACTCATTCATTTATTCACCAATTCATTCATTCACTGACTCATTCATTTATTCACTAATTCATACATCATCTCACTTATTCATTCATTCACTGACCCATTCATTTGTTTACTCATTCACTCTCTCATTCATTAATCCATTCACTGACTTATTCACTCACTCGTTCATTCATTCACTGACTCATTAAATTAATCACTCATTCATTCATCCACTCATTCATTCACTGACTCATTCATATTTTCACAAATTCATTCATTCACTGACTCATTAATTTATTCACAATTCATTCATTCACTGAGTTATTAATTTATTCACTAATTCATACATCAACTCACTTATTCATTCACTGACTCATTAATTCGTTCACTAATTCACTCACTCATTCATTCACTAACTCATTAATTCATTCACTCATGGATTCATTAATTAATTCACTCATTCACTGACTCATTAATTCGTTCACTAATTCATTCATTGTCTCATTCATTCATTCATTCAACAATTCATTGACTCATTCACTCACTCATTTTTTATTCATTCACTCCCTTTCATTCGCTCACTCACTCATTAAATTTAATCATTCCTCTACTCACCCACTCATTCATTCATTCACATTATTATGTATTGTTTATTTATAAAATGTAATGAATAAAACCCACAACATTAGGTTAGACCAACAAAAATATGCATTTTCTACCAAATCTGAAATATCGATAATTCATATATGCAATAATTCATGAGGTTTTTACAGTTTTATTTATTTTACAAAAAAAGCTACATTCAGTAATGGATTGATTTAATTTTATTGATTTAGTTTAATTTTTAATCGTTTTTGTGTGCTGAAAAAATGATACAGGCAAAAACAAAGTAATTTTAGTCAGAATATTTATCATCATATTTAGATGCTTTGATGAAAATGATATTATATTATATTATATTATATTTACAGATCATACAGATCCTCACTCAGTAGTCTTAGATTATTAGCAAGGTTTATTATGTTGCATTTGTTCAGTTTGTAAATGTTGATGGTTGATTCTGGGGACCTTCATCAGTTTGAGAGGACACAAGAAAGGAGTAAAAATAATAGAAGGTTGTCCTGTTCTTTGATGAAGATTTCTAAACATTCAATAAGCATTTGACTCTGACTCTATTCACACGTCCCCTTTTGACAAACAGCTTGTTCTTGTCTAAAGTGCGTGTCTGAACTGTTTCAAAGGGGTTTCAATGACGCAGCAAGTCTGGGTTTCTGGTTTTAGAGAGTGCAGAACACAGAGTACAAAGATAAAGAGACAAATTTTTAATAAAATACTAGTATTGTGTTTAGCTGTTAGCAGATGCCATTTTATGTGAACGTACATTTTCTGTTGATCGAAATATGAAACGAAAATGCTAATATGGTAGCGGTATGATAGAAAATCTGACATAGTTTGTTTTAATAACCCATGAAGCATCGTTATGATTAGTGTGATTCTTTTCTCCTTCTCTCTGGTGTTTCTCTTTCTCTGATGAAGGCCAGGAATCAGCAGATATCTATGGTAAATAAAGACCATTCCACACTTAGGAAACCTCCTCATCTCAAATCACTCACACGCCGATCTCTTTGTAACACACATCGATGCCTAGAACGCAAAAACAGGGGAGAAAATGTTTGCAGTGTGTGTAGGGTGTGAATATCTGTGTTTTTGTGTCTGTCTGTATTGTGTACTAATCTTGTAGAAGGCAGCAAACAGATAATGAGTTTAAATTCTGTAGTCAGATAAGATTTATAGAATAGAATAGAATACAATACAATACAATGCTGAGGAGGTTTAAACTTTAAGTTAATGTAAAGGCACCAAACCTTCCCAATTCTGGTTGGTGGTCAAATGTGACACTCTAGAGTCTAGATCCTTAAATATTGGCAAATCATGAATTAGTCATTTTTATGATGTATAACAATATGACATCATTCAGGTCAACCAGTTAACAAATGCCTCCCAATTACACCGAACAAACAGAACTCACTTACTCACTTTTAGGCTATGTCTATTGCCTACACTAATCCGGATCCATTTGAAAATGCCGTTTTCATTTCAAAACGCTCTCCATCCACACTAGCGTTTTAATGTGCTTTCCAAAAGTTTCTTGTCCAAACTGAAATGTCGGAAGACGCTTAAATCATCCTACTGGACTTGCGTAAAAACACGAGTGGCCGTAGGGCAACAATTGCGAGTTAATTTTGTTATCCTTTGCAGGAATGTAATATGAAGATTGTACGAAGTAGCATGCATGTTTAACAAACTGTGCAAGTGAATACCAGTATAAACCATTGACTGTAATAAAAAATTAAGCCAAAAAAATGCCAGAAACTGCTGTTGCTGATTATGCAATTTGGAGCCCAAGTCTACACTGTAGATCCAGAGGTGGAGCCATGGTGTAAAGGTCCCGCCCATACTCACTGTCAATCATGACATTATGCCCCATTCTTATTCCATTAAATAACTAACTAAAACCAAACATGTTGGAAAACGAACACTTGAACATGATGTGAGCATGATGACAACTACCTAAAATGACAGAAACCGTCTTTGGGAAAAATTTGTGTAAAGTGTAATTGGATTTAGTTTGGCTCGCATCCCATTCGATTACGTGGAGAAGGCGGGGTTTATAACCTATGCTGCAGCCAGCCACCAGGGGGCGATCGAAACGTTTTGGCTTGTTGCGAAATCGAAATGTTTTGAGGGCGGTGCACTTGGTATAAACTAGGGCTAGGCAATTTTTCGGATTTTTTTCGATTAATTAAAATTTAATGTTTTGCCTCAATTTTATTTTTAAATCGAGAAATGGCGGTTTTGAATAAAAATGTTTGCAAATATTACATTTAGACTAGACATGTTGACAGTTCAGCAATGATTACAGAAAATGATCCGACCACATGATGGTGCACCTGATTAACCGCTCTTGTGAACGTAGAACACATCACTGTTCATTCAGACACGCATTACTGCATTGAAAAAAAAAAAATGAGTGGAATGGGATAAAAAGTTATTAGACGTGAGTTGACTTTTTATAAATCGAGCTCCATGTTTTTAGAATGCCGTTTCTTGGGTGAGACACGAGTTGCCACATGTTCACCAAACATAAAATCAATAGGAAAAGGAGAACTACTACTGTATGTTCATGTTTGCATGATGGTGTTATTTTCTGTTTTTACAAAACATTTTCTGTTAATATTAAGCTATTACTTGTGTTATTTATTGCTAATACTTTTTGCTATTTTAAATTATTTCTGAATATGATATGTTTAAGATAAGGTTGTACAATATTCGCCTTCATATGTCATGCATATTTTCTGGAAGAAATATTAACATAAGTCGTTTGTTTTACATTTACACCATGTTGATCACAAGAGAATGTTACTTGAATCATATTGTAGTTACCTTTTGAAGTTGACTATTTCGAAAAAAAAAAATCGAAATCAGGAATCGGTCAATTGTTCTGAAAAAAATTGAGATTTTATTGCCCAGCTCTAGCATAAACATATCTATCGGTACAATATGCGTCACATGACTAAACGTGCATTGTTTTCAAAATTCCTCCGTTTGAAAACAGCATTTTCAAATTGGTTCATTTGGGAGAGCGTCAAAAAGCTTCACAGGACAAAACTGCCATCTCAGTGTGGATGGAAGGCCAAAACAGAGATAAAGAGGCCTTGTTTTAAATGATTCTGGATTAGTGTAGACATAGCCTTAGAAATATTTAATCAGTGTCAAGGCGTTAAAATAACTCACCTGTGGGTTTTGTGAAATAAATATAATATACTGCAAATTAATATTGTGTGTTAAGGAACCCCGTTTTCCCATAATGATCCTTTCACTGCCATTTAATCACTCTCTTTCTCTTTGTATCTTTATATCTTTCTTTGACTCTCTGGCTTGTCACAAAACCTAGTGAGCTGCCTACCTAGACAGCATTTTTGGCAGCAACACTGGAGCATTTGAAATGAATCACATGCCGAAAAAATGCTCAGTTTGAACATTTTAATGCCCCAAAATGCTGCTGAGGATTGATTTGATTGTTCAAATGTATGATGCCCCAAAATGCAGTCTAGTTAGGGTGCTCACTAGGTTCTGAAACACAGCCTCTCTCATGTCTCTGTCTGAATCCTAAACCTGCAGACTTTTATCTGATTTTCTGTCCTACTAATGGTGGTGTTTGGTCCTTATTTACTAAGTTCTTACTATTGAACATGTGAGCTGCATGTGCAAATGGTGGTAACACTTTACATTACAGTGTTCATGTTATTTTTTGTGTGCAAAAATGATTAATTACAACAACAAAATAATTTAATCAACACATGTAATTTACTCAATATATTATAATATGAACACTATAATGCAACATATTAACCCTGATGTTTTAACATTACAAATCTGGCCCTCATATGTAGTGCTGTTTTCTGATCAAGATCTATGCGAGATGAAAAGCATTACATCAAATAAGTGGCTCTGCAGGAGCAGATGTGCTATATTTAGACAATATTAAACACTAAATATAAGTACATATAGTGCCTGATGAATAAAGCATGAGATTTTATTCTTTTTTAACTGTAAGAAGATTGTCTTTATGACTTAAAGACAAGCAATGATAAAGTTTTACTAAATGATATGTTGGGGGAACGATTACATGTGTTCCTCTTTCTCTCTGTCTCAGCCTCCTCCACAGATCTATGATAAGCAGCTGGATGAGAGGGAACACTCGATTGATGAATGGAAAGGTAAGCCTTCATTTGGAGCTCTCTGAATGTAGATATGGCTGAACTCATGGCCCACAGACAGATGCAGCAGTACAGGACAGTTGTGTTTCTATCATGGCCGCCACTTTCCATTGACTTGAGCAAATTAGTTTCTGTTCTCAGATGGTAAAACTAATCTTCAAATAAACCTTTTTGCATTTTTACATTCGACATAAAACTTGATAGTAGTAGGATATTTTTTTTGTAGCACATGTCTGGTCAACACACTGTTGGCTATTTTAGGTTTTAGTGTCTTTTTAGTATTGTTTATATGCTATTATAGTATTTATTAATATTTTGAATTAGTTTTTATTTTTATGCTGTGGGTTTTCATTCTAATTTACCTTTTTGTAACTTTGTGCTTTATTTAATTAGTTTAGTTTAACATACATACATACATACATACATACATACATATATTGTATATATATATAATGTGTGTGTATATATTTTTTTAAAGTTATTCATCTAATATTGATATTTATTTATTTTAATGTCAGCCTTATTTTAATTACTGAAAATGATTTTAAATATTTTAAAAAAAAATTGATTTTATAAATTTATATTGTTTATATAAAAATAAGTATAAATAATACTGACACACTCAAACCCAACCTTTAAATAAATAAATAAATAAATAAAATAATCAAACAATCAATTTATATAAATCTTTACATTATTAGAATTTAAAATGAATAAGGAAGCAAGTAAATAATAACAGTAATTATTATTATTATTAATAATAATAAAAAATGTATACTACTGACAGATTCAAAACCAACCCCTAAAAGACTTTACATTTTTAGAATAAGAATTCTTATAATTTAAATATGTATATATATATACATTCTTAGTATATAGTACTGCATCTGAATACCATTTCTTTTAAACCACATGGATTCTCCTTTCCATTAATAATCTACAAGTAATTGTTCATTTTATTCTTGTCTTGTTGTTTTGTTGGTTTCTTATAAACCAAGCGTTCTTTTCCAAATGCTCATTTCTCTTTCTTTTTCTCCACTTGTGTCTCTCTCTGGCTCAGAGCTCATTTATAAAGAGGTGATGAACTTCGAGGAGAGAACAAAGAATGGTGTGGTGAAGGGACAGCCCTCTCCCTCAGGTACTCTCTGTGCATAAGCTATGCTTCTGTAAGTCAATTTAAAGTGATTTCAGCTGTTTATGAGAAACCCTCCCATTGTGACTGCTCCATTTGTCCCTGTCCCCCTCTCATCTCGTCCCTGTGACACAAACAGAACACGTCTTGAGTGTGATTACGTGCTAGTTTTTCATTATGTTGATAATCTGTAATTTTGACGATGTTGTCTGTTGTAGTCCTTGCTGAAGTTTATAAAAGGTGCTGTAAGCCATTTCAGCCACTACCGCTATTATTTGACTTTACAAATCAAATGCTGCAGGTGACTACACGTGACATTATATTCGGAGCTGTTCACATCCTCGGACTCGGAATTATGCTTTTTTATGGCAATACTATCAATGCCAAATTGAGTCTGCAGCAGTCAGGTGGTACAGCGGTCACATGTTGAAGTCAAGCTGGATTCACCGTTTACAAGTTGTAATTACAAGTTCTACATGGATGCAAGCGCTTTTTACAAGCTGTAATCTCTTAATTACAGTAATTACATCATAGTGTAAACACACCTAAAACTCTACAAAACCCCGCCCCCAAAGTCTTGCCAACTGAAGTTCACGCTTATTGACAGGAAGAGAGTGTTTTTGATCGGCTAAAAAAGCGTGGGTCTCTCCCAAAGTTTTGTGCTGAGACTGTAGTGAATTAGGAGATCTATTTCAGTTTGTCGGATTTAGGAACATTTTATTTATGATATGTACCAAAAATTACAATCTTACAGCATCTTTAAGAAATCACTTAATAACACTGTATTTAATTTAGCCTGTTTTTCATTTGAAGAGTTACAATTGATCCTTCGCTAAGCCCCGCCTTAAAAAGTTACTGACCAATCCAGCTCCAGCACCCCAAGCTTCATCTCGTTTACAAGTGCGTACATATTTATGCAAATCGGTATTCATCATTTTTTCAAGCACATCTTATCAATTTCAAAACACATCAATCTTAATAACTACTATTAATTTTGTATATAATTATTTAGAAGGTATATATAATTATTGACAAAGGCAGGAAGTGAAAAAAAGCCTTCTATTCAGATGTGCATAATTATTAATTTCTTTTACTGGTAAAATGTGCCAAAAAAGACTTTTCTCTCAGTGAGAAGTCAGAAATTATTAAATGTTCATGAGAAGGATGCAATACTAATGCACTTGCATAATAATTACGCACATATTGTATAATACAGACAGTGAAATGATTTTCGTAACCGTCTTTCAGAACACTTAACACTTTTTTTTTAAGTAATCAAAAAAAGCATTTGCCTTGATTCTGGTTTAGAGTGTTACTATGTAATTTAACTCTTTTTTTAATATTCCAGCATTTTTACCACTTTGAGCATATTTTAAATTCTGTGAAGCTTGCTTGGTTAGCAGCTATAACCAAGGGTGCGGGGCTTAGCAAAGAAAACATTTTGTGTTGTTTTTTTCCCCCTTTAAAACATATGTGAATAAATGCTACATGAATGTAAAAATATCCAAGTAATGGTATATTTTTTTCTTTTCTTTTACTAAGCAAATTAATTCCTGAGTTTAAAACATTGCTAAAATGTTAAGAACTGGCCTGGATTAACTTTTAAAAAAGTATGTGTATCTGATTTTATATTGTGTTGTATATTTGCCACTGTATATGTATACATGTTTCATAATTAAGGTTGGAGTCCATGATGTCTGACATTAAAAATATAGTTCATTCAACACTAAAATATTTTTATCATTAAGCTAGCGTTAAGAATATTCTCATTCACTCAATGAAGAGGCTTTTTCTCGGAGGTTTGTGGGATGTGGAGTCTATTTTATCAGCAGCCTGCAGTGTTTCCATTTGACCTGTAGAGGGCAGCACATGTATGCGTGTTTGCATTGGTGCGGTGTTGCATGTCTGCAGTCTGCAATCCTGCAGCACTGAGAAGGTGACAGACAGTAACACAAGCCGAAGTTCTCTGTTCACTGTCGTCTCATTCACTTGTTAGCATTCGATCATGTCAATGATGTGTTGGTTTCTAGCTGCTTATGTTTTGTGATATTGCTGGGATGTTTGAATTCATTTTGCATGCATTGTCCATCTTTTCTGGCCTCATTTCCTCTCTGTCTCTCTCTCTCTCTCTCTCTCTCTCTCTCTCTCAGTCCATCTCCCCCTTTGTAATTAAGTGTTTGTGCTGAAGAAAGCAGTCGCAATGCAGCTCCGTATTTCACAGCAGTGTGGGTTAGCGTGTAGAAAATCACATATTCAGTTCAATTGTATTGCACTTTTCATAAACGTACATTTGGGATTAAGCAACGCTACAAATTATGGTTTTAAAATTTCCCCCGTATGTGGTTTATAAGAGTAATTAATGAGTGTTTTACGAAAAAGTATTATTTGCATTTTTCTGACAGCATGGTCGCTTATTTTCAACATACATTAATCACATGCCTATAAACAAGCTGGAAATATTTTGACTGATAAGAACTCTTGAAGACCAATGTTTATAGATGTCCTGCACCTGCAGTGGACTGTTGTTGATGTGCTGTCCTGTACTAAACAGTGATTCAGTGTGTTTAGTTAAACCCGCAGAAATGTACTAGGGTTAAAAATCGATTCTGGCTATAAATCCTCATTCCCTTCCTGTTTTATTAAGGGTCTGGGAGTCAGAGATGCTGCGCTTTAAAGAAGCTCCATCCTGCAGTATAAACCAGAGATTTATGGTGGTCTCTCTGGGACGTTGGAGGTGTCCTTTGTGGGGGATGACTGGAGGATTCTGTTAAGTGAGAGCAGAACGATGTAGCTAAAAGTTTATTTTTCCATCCAAACGGTCACTGAAATCGCATCTATGGGATACACGTCACGATGCTTTTTACTGTGATGGGAGCTAGTACACTGAAAAAAAATATTTGTATGATTTATCATAATTTTTCTTTTGTCAAATCAACTTAGATAATTAATGTGGTTCAGATAACATGATATTTTGAATTTCTGTTCATTAAATCAATCGTCTTCATTGTATTAACTCAAATTTTTAATTTCAATGAACCCGGGCATTCTAAAAAGAGTAGTTGAAAGGCAAGATCGAAACAGAGCAGAGGAAATGGAAATGGTCATGAGAAACCAGTGAAGGTAATCTGTATGTTACGTGTGCACGGCTGCGAGCAAGAGAAGTTGCTGGCTGCAGTTCACTTAACGGCCACCGGTGTCACTAATAACAACGGTTTCTGAATTCTACATACGGCCCCTTTTAAAGGGTTAGTTCACCCAAAAATGAAAATTATGTCATTTATTATGTCATGTTGTTCTACACCCAAACTTCTCAAGATCCAGAAAGGTACTCAAAACAGGTTTAAAACAGTTCACGTGAGTACAGTGGTTCAAACTTAATATTACAAAGCGACGAGAATACTTTTTGTGCACCAAAAAAGCAAATGACTTTTCAACTATATCTATTGACCGATTTCAAAACACAGCTTCATGAGGCTTTACGAATCTTTTGTTTCAAATCAGTGATTCGGATCGCGTATCAAACTGCTGAAATCCGCGACTTTTGTGCTCCGAACAACTGATTCGAAACAAAAGATTCGTAAAGCTTTGAAGCAGTTTTGAAATCAGCCATACACTAGATATTGTTGAAAATGTTTTGAGTATCTTTCTGAATGAGTTTGACTCATTACTGGCAATAGAGGCCTCACTGAGCCATCAAATTTCATCAAAAATATCTTAATTTGTGTTCCGAATATGAATGAAGGTCTCATGGGTAAAGAACGAAAGGGTGAGTAATAAATTGTATAATTTTCATTTTTGGGTGAACTAACCCTTTAAGGCCCGATCTTTTCACTCGCAACACGCGAATACAGTGAAGGCTAACTCTCACTTGAATCCAAGGTAAATCATCAACTCTACCATCTCTTACATGTTTTTTATTCAAACAAGTACATCGTAATCAGCTAAAAGCATGCGCAGGTTACTTTACTTCCTGAACAAGTGCACATCCGAGTCCGTGTTGCTTTCATATTCGCGTTTGAGTGCAAGCGAATTCAGACCACCTTCTTCAGGTAGTCTCTGGTTCGGTGCGCACCCGGGTTCGCACGACAGCTTTCACATTAGCGATTTTTACATATATACCGTGCCCTGTTTCGAACTAAACTGCCAGTGTGAAAGCCTCCTCAAACAGATGAAATGAGTCAGAGACGAGCTCCGCGTGTTTTACAACTTTTCCTGAGAGTTCGCTTTGGCAAGCTGAAATTTTTTACATAACTGAAATATTGAAATATTATTACATTTTACAATATATTAAAATGGAACTCAGTATATTTCACAATATTACTGTTTTTGCTGTATTTCTGATTAAAAGAAATGCAGCCTTGAAGAACAGAGAATGGAGAACTATGGGCAATGTAAGGAGGTTTTCCCCTATAGTGTTTGTGGAAATATTCTTGTCGTCTGTGCTGTGAGGATCACTGATGTTCTCAGCATGGTGTGACATGTAACTAGCTATCATATTTTGCTGGACTATAGAGTAAAAGAGAGAAGGCTGAAAGAGAGACAGTGACCATAAAGCTGACAGCAATAAAAAACCCTGCTGAGCCAATGTCACCCACCCTCTTCATTTTTTCTTTTCATTTTAAAGGGTAGCTTCTGCTTTCATCATTTATTATATTTCCATTGTTTTTTTTACCCTAACCATTGGTTCCAGCCCCACTCTACAGTCACGCTTCAAAATTGCATGTTGGAAATGTTAATCTTAAATGAGGACGTGGGCAATGTAGTATAAAGTTATTATAAATCATGTTCACAGAACTGAATGGGTATTAAAGAGCTCCTTCTATTAAAACGAAAGATGTAGCCCGTCAGTCAAGTAAATTAGCTTGTAATGTTATCGTAGGAAGCCGTTTAAGGGGTTATTTGCGTTTGATTTTTATCAAAAGCAATCTCTTTGCTTGTTACTGAATTGTGCAGAGTTCCTGTGTTGAAACAGATTTGGTAAAGGATTCAAGGATTTCTGGGCTGTGGATTTATAGTGCAGCCAGTGCAACTCTCAAACCTCATGATGAAAAATAGGGACAATTTGTCCTTTCTGCAGGAGCCTTTATTTATTTCTTCTTCTAGAGCGCTAGCGCCACCTAGTGGCGTAACATATTTGATTTCTTTTTGTGTTTTTTCTCACAAGCATGTAGAATGATTGTGTAACATGTTTGCTCATGTTTGGGATGTGAACCTAACACACTTCACAGTTTCTGCTGCATAATTAATATCTCTAACGAGAATGAATTTAAGTACATTAAATCAAATAATTTACATATGTTTTTTATACATGTAGTTCACAGTAATATACATATATATAATATTTTAATACAAGTTAACAGTTATATATATATATATATATTTCTTTTTTAGATACATTTAGTACACTTAAAATGAATTTAAGTTACATTAAATAAAAAACTTTTATTAAAAACTAGTTCAAAGTAATATTTAATAGAGAGATGTGTGTATATGTCTAGTCTAACTGTTGGAGTGAAAAGACAAAATTAATATTTATATATCTTAAGAAAATAATATAGTAAAAAAAAAAAAAAAATAGTAAAAATAGCTTATAGTCACGTTCTGTTCTTAGGGTTCAGGATAGTCATCTGTTAACATTTGTACAAAAATGTGGCTCAACATCCTACAATATCACCTCAGTCCATGGACTCCACCCTTACCGACCCCACTTTCATCCCTGTGGGTTATTTGTACATGTTTTATTGTTATTGTACTTTTTGATATTTGATTGTCTGATTGCAGTAACTATCAGCCCTGTAGAGGGCACTGTGGCTGCTTTACTTTTTTCGTTGTAACCGTTTTTCCCGTTACTTCCCTTAGCGCAGGTGCAGCCATGAACAGCAGCGAGAGCCTCCCCCCCTCCTCCTCCGTCAACGACATCTCCTCCATGTCCACCGACCAGACCTTGGCCTCCGATACCGACAGCAGCCTGGAGACCTCCGCCGGACCGCTGGGGTGCTGCAGGTGACTAACCGCCTGCCTGCGCAACCCCATGTTCTTCAGAAGGTGAACGGCCACCGCGACCTCGACCGAGTACAAATCCACAAACCTCTGAAAGATGTAATTATCAAAAGAAAAAAATTAGTTAATATATGCGTAAAATAATGTATCATGAGTAAATGATGACAAAGTATGCATTTTCATTCAAAGAAACGTCTGAATATGTATATTTATGAATCTTCACTTCGCTTTGCTTTTAATCCCCTCATATGGCATCCAAAAAGTAATTTAAAAAAGAGAAAAGAGAAAAAAAAAGGGCCTAATCAGGCATCTCTGTAAAGTGTACATTGACTGGCTGATATCTAATACCTTGCGATTTTCTGTGCTTCAGTTGATGTGGCAGGGTGGGCTTTTATTTTAATGAGCACTGTACAAGAATCGATCAACCCTTTCCTTTTCTCCCAATGAGAATATTTTATTTTGCTTGTGCCGAAACTCCTAACTGGTTTCGCATGGGCTGGTGTGTCTATGTGCGACTCCTCGTGAAGGTAAAATAATAATATGTACAATGGCGCCCCCTATCTTTTGTATATATGTAATTGTGTACAGCTGTGAGGTGTTCTCAGAGTGGGACTGACGGCCAGTAGAGGGAGTATTTGCACACCTTGCCACATTACAGCTAATCACCCGTTTCCCTTTGCCTGTAGTCTTGCATGGTCAGACAAAAAAGTAATTAAGCTAATTATAACATATACAAATATAGAGAACCGTGTTTATATAACATTTAAGGAGCTAAAGGGTGAATGTGGGCGTATCTGTCACTCGACAGGAATTGAGGCTGCTTTAAAGGAAGCCATTGGGGGGTACAAGCACGGTTGCTGTCATTTTCCGACTTTCAACAGCCCTTCTTTCGTGTTTGTGAAACTCTCCCTCTCTGCGACAGCCTTGCATGCTTCAACTTCACCTGGGAAAGGTGTGTGTCTAACTAAGTCGAGAGCATGCACCTCATCTTCACTTTTTGTTCCTTGTTGACATCCACGCAAACGAAATCTCATCTCGAAACTCATATTTTTGTGTTGTCTGAAGGGAATCAACGTGCTTACTACCTAAATTTCACAGCTAGACTATTATTAAACCTGTTTATTGTCAGATTTGGGAAGTGCCTTTGAAATAATGCAGTTTCCTCCTCAAAAACACGAGTACAGTAAACGTGACGACTCTGGTAGAGGTTGTTCCAGGTGGTGTCGGATTTGTGTCAGGTCTGTTTACCCAATCCCACAATCCCCGATTCATATAGATTTAGAGATCTGACTCTTGGATCCAAGTGTCGGATTTAAAGTCACTGATGTATGTTAAAGAAAAAAAGGCACCTGGACAAAATCTGTTAAAAGCCCCAGATCTGAGTACTACAGTGGCCTCAAACAGTATTTGGACATTTGCATCACACTTAAAAATGTTATTACAATAAAAAAAAAAGTCAGTTCTGCTTAAGTGTACACAGATGTAGTTCATCACATTAAACTATGAACATGTTCCACTAACGTTTGACACCCCGAAGTGTCAATTTTGAGCAACTTATGTATCATTTAAGATAGATATATAGATATTCATTTTTAATAAATACCTGGTGTCCAAATAAACTTTGAGGCCACTGTTTGTTCCAATGTAACCGCCCCCCTCCCCCCTCCCCCCTCCTCACATTTAATTGTTCCATTTTTAAAAAGACGAGTAATGTAGTTTAAATTTTCAAACACACATGGCTGATGTTTTTAGTACTACTAGGTAAAGTTTAGCTTCATTGAATATACATTATGAAGTACACAGTAAATTGAACATATAATATTTAAGTTGTATGGTTTTGTTTTGTACCTGTATTTGTCCAATTTGATCCGTGTACTAAACATTTTAATAAAGGGATGAAATACACATGATTTTTTTGGTTTGTTTATGTAACAAAGCTCTCATTTTCTAACTCATTCTCACTCAGAGACACTTTGTGGATTAAATGTAATTATTATTATTAATTACATCATTTGTATTTTTAATAACACATTTATCTGGCATTGCATGTTAATGTTTATCTGATTCTGCTTAGAGGTACACTATGTAACTTTAGGCCGTCGGTTAAGAAACAAAACTTGAAAGCATTTCGCGGCAGAATATTGTTATGGTTGTACTTCGGCTCTACGTGACTGTGAGCTGTCTGATAACCATATTCATCCGCACAAATATTCACAACTAAAGATATAACCAGTTTACATGTTTTTTTCAATTTTGATTCGATTTATTACGAGTTCTGTCCAAAGACTACAGATGTACACTTTCACTCCTATTACTTATGCATTAGGAGAAAGTCCAAACCGCAATAATATAGCGAAATACGTCCCACTTTTTAAGTAAAAGAGCCAATCGCAGATTGATAAGGTCATTGCATCACTATAGCGGCCGTTAGAGGCGGTAAAGACTAGAAGGGATACAGCTATGGCCACTGGGCATGCGCAGATCAATATTGCGTCATTTAATATTTATTTATTTAATTTAATAACCGTTTTTGCAGTATTGTAAGGGTAGGTTTAGGGTTTGGGTAGGTGTAGATGTTAATAAAACACAATTTTATAAGTAGCACATTTAATTTACTGTTATTTATCCTGAGGTTTTGCCTCAGTTCCGGCCGTAGCTGTATCCCTTCAGAAGCCTCGGTTCCCATAAAAACCTGAGACTCGCGCTTAGGACTGCACATGCGCATTGGCTAGTCTAGCCTGAAAAATAAGATTTTTAACGCTGTTTAAGCATAAGAAACCAAATTTATTAGACAGTTCAGGTCAGATTTTGTTGCTGTTTTTAAATATATTGTTTAATTTCGCCATTTTAGGATTTCCCCCTTCAAATAGATGGGTCTTGGATACCCGCAGCCCGGAGGCGTTGCAAATATGGCCGCCGAGTAAACAGACTTTCTTTGAAAAGGACTTTGCTCTGTCGCGTTCTCTTTTTGCCAAAAGACTCACCTCTGAGTTTTTTTTAAACGGGTGATTCACCGCAGATTGAAGATTCAGCAGCTCTACGTCAATCTTTCTCTTACGCGTCAAACTGTTCTCTATTTACGGATATGACGAGACAAGCACGGGCGCGTGACGTACTAGATATGCGCAAATTCCCGCGAAAACCGACCTGTCGGGTCTAAAATATAAACACTTATAATAGGCTTACAAGGGTATGACAAAAAGACATTATAATAAATTATAAATTAACTCATTTAACAAAAATGTTACATAGTGTATCTCTAAGTAAGTACATGCAGAAGTTTGTTTTTCAGATAACAAATGTGAATTTTTGTTTTATGACAATCACATGCATTTATCACCCCTAACATCAGATATTGACCCCATAAGTGTCATATTCTAGCCTTTACTTTTAGAGCTGAATATATGAATTAAGTTCAAACATAAAATTTCTGAATTTTGATATTGAAAGCCATTTAAATTCCCGTTTTATTTGCATGGACATTATCATATGTTTCCCAACCTAATCAGACATTTCCATAACAACCAACATATATGGTACAAAGAAATTCATATCATCTCTAGAGGACAGAGCGGGGTTCTGGGAGGTCTCCAGTCTCAAAATATTTCAATATGGCTGCTGATGATTTTACAACAGGGTGGACACTACATACAGTAGCTTTTGTATTTCAATTGTTAGATTTCAATATTACTTGTAAACCGTTGCATTGTGTATCCAATTTGTTGATTACATTTCATTTTAGAATAGACGGACTTCAATGTGGTGTGGCATCTTGCATTTTATACAGGTTTTTTTTCGGACGAAAGGACCCTCGTATCTGTCGGGTCGCACACAGGGTTACTTTTTATGACTCCATAGTCTCAGTTACCCATTCTGAACTTCGCATCACTTAAACCAGTAGTTATGAAACTAAGCTCAAAGCGTTAACATGCTATATTAACTCAAACTATAAGTTTTCCTCGTGTAAGAGGTTGAAATGAGTCGAGTTTCAGCCCAGGAGTGTGCGTTTCTCCCATGGTGCTTCAAATAAAAAACTCTGGGATAGATTTCTCAGAATGGCTTCTGATTAAAGTTGGTGTCAACATTGAATGTTTGTACTTTTCACAATGTTATAATGCTGCTTCTGAAACCTGCGAGAACAGTGATATACATGGGATGCCACTACTGTTGCATTGTGGGTAAAGTAGTGAGTGTTAAAGCTGCAGGTGTGCTGTGCTGTATTGTAGAGTTTGACTATGTCTCGTAACAGTGGCGGTGCAGTATGTGAGCGGGGAACGAAAGAATGGAAATGTAACTTAACAATGTGTTATTATGATGTCATCATTTAAACTCAAACTGATTGGTTGAGATGGTAGCCTTAACAGAATTGTAAAATATTCTTAGGTTTTGGGGTTTTTTTAGGGTTCGATTAAATCTGTTAATTAGTCCAGTTAAAAAAAACCTGTTCATTATGCAGTCTTGTATGTTCGTCAAATTAATGCATGTTCACTAGAAACGGTTCAGCAGCTCCCAGTATACACATCTGTCATGTTATGTTTGAAATCAAGGTATATTTAATGTAATATTTTAGTATTAAGTACATACTTCCATCGAAACAATCTGCACAACAATGTACAGTTGATGAATCGATGTGTCATTACAATCAGAAGAAACACTCAGAGCAATACAGACCATTACATACTTTACCATTGACTTTTCTTTCTTTCTTTCATTCTTTCTTTCCTCAGATCACTCGTTTCCGTTCTTTCCTCCGTTTTCTTTTTTCTTGCCTTCACTTTCTTTCTTCCTTACCTTTTGTCCCAGTCTTCCCTTCCCATATACTTTTTCCCTCATTTTCTTTTTCTTCATTCACTTTACTTCCTTCCCTTTCTTTGCTTTTTTGTATTCATTTTTCCTTCCCTTTCTTTCCCTTTTTCGCTTCTTCTTTCCTTATAATAAAATTGTTTACTTTCCTCACTTGCCCCCCCCCCCATTTGTTTCCTTTCCATCCTTTCTTTCTTTCTTTTTACCTTTCTTCCTTCCTTTATTCTATTTCAGATCTTCTTTCTTCACTTTCCTTCTTTTTGCCCCCCCCCTCCAATTTCTCCTGTTCCTGTCTCTGTCTATTTTTTTCTTTTTACCTTGTCCTTTCCCTTTTTCCCTCCACTTTCTTTCTTTTGTCCTGTTTATTTTCTTCCTTCCTTGCTCCCACTTTTCTGTCTTCATTTGTTTTCCTTCCGTCCTTCCTTTCCATTCGTTATTTCTTTCTGTTTACATTCCTTTCTTTGCATTTTTTATCCTTTCCTTGTTTCTCCCTACATCTTCCTTCTTTCTTCCTTTTTTCCCCTTCTGTCCTTTCTACCTTTCTTTTTCCATCTTCATTTTGTTTTCCCCTTTTTTCCTTCTTCCTTTCATTTTTTCCTTTTTTATTGAAGGTTATTCATTTTCAGAGATCACAGTAGTGCAATAACAAAACTCTTAAAGTTGGATTGTTTTTCTAATCATGAATTCACACTGTGTAATAGTTAATGTTACGAGTCTCACGGTGATGTTTAGCTCAATCAAGTCTTTATGGTTTCATTCTGACTCAGATGGTATTTTTAAGCCTCTTTCTCTCCATCTATCTCTTTCCGTGCTGTCAGTGAGCCATTCTGTTGAGAGTTTAAAATGGAGGCTGTGGTTCTTTACGCAGCGCTTTCTGACATCTAACGCCATTTTCACACCACCTGCTCCAGGCTGTTGTTCAAATCAAATGATTCTACAAATGCAAGATACGATGAGATGGTTTGGGGGGAAAAAAATAAAAAATAAAAATTAAAGATTTAAACAGCACTATGAACTGCTGTTAGCACCCGACATTTTAAAGGTACTGTGTATGTAATATAAATATCTGTATGTGACTGAAAATAAACTCCTTTGACCTTGAAATGAATTGTCATCTGTTCTTGAATTTGCATGCCTTATAGGTATTTTAATTTAAGCTAGACGTAGACAAGGTGACAGGTAGCTATTTATATGGGTTGTTGACAACATTTCGAAGTTTTGAGGAGTGAGTGTGACTATTGAGTGTGTGTGTTTAGGGGTTTAAAAAGAAAAGAGAGGAGGAAAGGATGTTTAGATTTTTCAGTTCCAAGCAATGAGGGAGAGAAAGACTTCGCTCATCTCTTTTGTTCTTTTGGGTTTTGTGTTACTTTTAACCATTTTCTGAGAATCAAGAGAGCCAGATCTTTAAGGAGAACTGCCTTTCTATTAGGGTCATTTTTGAGATCTGTGCTTTTGGCCCTTTTCAAAGCCGGCCTTGAAGAGTCCTCAATTTAGGACACTTCTGCATATAAACTAGTCATTCAACACAGAGGCTTCACCTATTTTAATACCTTATCAATGTATGATACTTCTCACACCAGCAAACCAGGGAGTTTATAACATGGAAAGACATGGTTCCTATAGTCATGGAAAACCTGGAAATATCAAATCAGATTCATCATCATGAGACCTTGTAATTAGATAGAAAGGTTGAAAATTGTGATAAATCAAAGTTGGTTTGTATAAAAGAGCGTGACTTGATCCTAACACGATGACTATCACAGAGAAAGCAAAAGCAAGTTTTTGTAGCAAACCAAGACACGTGTCATCAAAATATGTTGTGAAATATGTTTTTAATTTGTTTTCCAGGAATGAAACTCGTGGAGTTTCTGTAATAAATCCATAAATATTTCTTCAGATGGACAAGTTAAACTCAAATTGAGCCATAGTGATGTCTAATTCATGAGAAAATTGTTCTTTCGAGTTCATACTTTTCAATGAAGGTTCAAAAATCTTTCCAAATGATTCATTACTACTTTTTTTTATTATTTTCTTTTTAAAATCATTTTACAGTATCCAAAAAATGACTGGAAAGGAATTTCTGGAAATTCTTTTTTAGCAAAAGTGTGGGAACTCTGGCCCGTTTCAAGCTAAACATTTCAAAGAATGATTTAATGTTTTGAATGATAAAATAATTCTGCTCGAACACCTGTGTGAACTTCAGTTGAACTGACTTCATCCACTATAAATCACCTCGACACCCAGACGATTTAAAAGTGACTGAAAAAAATGAAAAGTGAAATTCATGTTGAGAAAAATTTGCAGCATTTGTTTGCAGAGGCAAGTTGTGTTTTTAAGCCTGTAAAGCCTGACATTAATGTATATATATATATATATATATATATATTTTTTTTTTTTTTTTTTTAAATGGAACAGTTTATCAAACCTTTAGAGAGAATATAAAATATATACTGTAGAAAAGTTTGCATGTTTTCTATTTATTTATTTTAGTATCTTATTTGATACATTATGGCTCATATGAAACACATTTTTCAGAAGAAAAATATGCAATTTGGTGCAGTTGCTGTTATTAATATGTCAAAAAAAGATGTAATTCTGATAAAACGAGGGAGATTTATAACAGTATAGCAGACTACATTAAAAGCATATAAATATCAGTTGTCACTCTATATATAGGAAGATATTTCAATGCTTAATTTTATGATAAAAGCTGTTGTGGGGGGCAAAACATATAATGCAATGCAATACAATGATGATTCCTGAGACGAACAATAAATGTGGCTCAAAAGCCTGATGTATTTGATGGTGTATGGGTAATCAGCTGCTTCAGTCAAGTGTCCATCTTGAAATATTACTAACAGTTATCATACGCCACTTTATAAAAATTTCCTAGCAAAAGGACATGTGAACCACGAACCACAGTGGGATATTTTTAAAATGTATACTAACTATCCACCAGACAACAGAAGGAATGTCGTCGATTGTGTACAACAGCAAAGTTTTGATCATGTCGATCATATAGAGGCCATTATAGGGTTAATGGTGGTCATGTGTCTAAGCGTACAGTTCTTATTTTTATTACATTCAACTCTCTCTCTCTCACACACACTTGACTGGAGCATATTTATCATCTCAATAGCTCTGTTACCTACAGTGGACTTCCATCTCATTTAGTTCAGTTCTATAAAACGGAACAAAACCTGAATCGCCAACAAAGGCAGATCCCTGCATGAGAAGCACTCTATTATCTGTGCTTCTCTCCAGCTTCCAGAGGTTTGTATTCTTTAGATCAAGCTTGGCGTGAAAATATTCCTGGATCCCGTTCCTTTCTGTCGTTTGTAGCTCAGAATGGAATTTGCGGGCTGCGTTTACTTTGTCCGGCTGCTTAAAGCCTATTATCCAGTGAAGAAAGGTGCGGAGTGTGTGAGCCAGATTCCCTCTATGTGCTGCTGGTGTGGGGATGGAGACCGCAGGCCCCCTGACGCGTCTTCTAATAGGTTCGGGGTGAAATACGCTATGGGATCTTTAAATTCTAGCAGACCCTTACTGGGGAAAAATGACAAGGATGTTAATCTCCAGAGTGCACCGGGGCAGAGTTACAGGTCTGTAGCGAAGTTAAAGGATTAGTTAAAGGGGCTGTATGTAAGAGTTTTCGGGTAATAATCGCTTTTTTATTGCCAATGTGTGAACTGCTTTTAAAGAAACTTAAATGAGACCTTCCCCAAGATCCTAGGTTGTCTGTGAAAGCCTGTTGACCAGGGGTGCCCACTCCAGTTCCTGAAGATCTACCTGCAGAGCTCAAGGTACGTTCGCGCATCTTGTAATTACGGTAATTATTCTGACTTGTAAAAAGCATTCATGCAATTGTAGAACTTGTAATTGCAACTTTAGAGTAATTTTCTGACAGATCTACAACTTGTACCACGCGACCACTGCAGATTTTATTTGAAGTTAATAATGGAAGAGAAACGAGTCCAACTTAGCGTCATGTGTTGTCATCTTATTTATGGTAATTATGACATGGCGTGAACGCAGCATCAGATCCAACCTTGATCCAACAAACCTGGTTCGCTTGTGCTCGATCAGAGTTTGAGCTGAACTTTGCAGAAAGGTATCTCAAGGAAAAGGATTGGGCACCCCTGCTGATTTTTATGTGAAGGACTTGGGACGTGTTTGCTGGGAAAATCAAAAGATTGTTGTTTACGCGCACTCCTGAGAGCTTCTCTTCCATTCTATGAAACCTAAAATGAATGTTTATGTTCAGGATAATGCCAAAAGAACTATTATCTACTGTAATGTCAATGTGTCAAGCAAAGAAAATGGAACCTATATAGTCTAGTCTCAAATATACTTTTATAATGAAATGATTATGTGTTCTTGGGACTGCACATGCTCATTGAAAGGTCCAGCCTGAAAAATACAGTTTTTTTTGTCATGATTTGAGCATTTAGAATTTCAAATATGACATTTAATCATAAACTTTGTAGAATTAAAGAGATAGATGTCACTTGCGTGACTGAAATAGCTGCTCGAGAGGCATTTCAAAGATGGCAGCTGAGTGAAAGGACCTGCCTTAAAGGGACTTTGCTGTGGAAAGCAACTGAGAATTGAAAGTGCTGTGATATGTAGCCAGAATTTGTGCTCTGTATTTCACCCATCCAAGTGCACACACACACACAGTAGTGAGTATTGAACACACAACAGGTGACAATTTTTTGCTGCGGCATCCAGAGAGTGATTGGGGGTTAGGTGCCTAGCTCATTTCCTGCCAGTACTGAGACTCGAACCCTTCGAGTTTATAATGAGCCCGCTCTCTAACCATTAGGGCATTAGGCCAAGACACAATATGTAATTTTTCAATTTAATTCAAATCAAAGGCGTAGCTTGATGATGCTGAGATTGAACGCAGAATCATAGAAAATGCCGTCTTCACCTCTCAGCCGGTATAAAAAAGAATCCGACCGGACTTGGGCAGACATCATGTTCACGGATGAGATTATTAACGTTACTATAGTATGAAGCAGAGCAGAAACGAGACTTACTCGTTCTTAATAACAATGATTCGTTTTCTGTCTATAAATGTAACCAAACAGTTGCTCACCTGTATAATAAAACCTAATATATTAAAGCGTCTTGGTTTCTGCAAAATAAAACAAACTGGAAATCAAGGGTAACGCAGGTATGATGTCCATAACAGGTGACGCACGGACACAGCCCCATGTCCAGGTTAAAACGGCTTATTTCTATGGATTTAAACATTCTGGGATAATGTAAGTACATGAGTCAACTAGTGCCTAATTGAATATCAACACCTGCAAATACATGCACAAGTACACTGTAATGTGGGAAAAGATATGAAAGCCCACCCAGGGTAAGAACAACAAGATTGGGTCGATACCCCAATTCTGCGTCATTCTCTGTGTTTTATGTTACATGTAAGAATTATAACCATTGGACATTTCAAAACAAATCACAATTTTTCACTAAGGGATATTGACTTTTCAAGGACAGTGTCCAGAATTTGTTTAGGAGGATGTTGCATTGATTCATAATGTTCATTTTGTGGTCGTACACATCAGACCACCCACAGATTTCATGTGTGGTCGGCGCCAGCGACTGATACAATAACACTAGACAATTTAAATGAGGTCACATAATTTAATTTCATTGCATTTCACTGAATGCATCAAGCTACAGTAGAAGCATGGACAGCTGCGACAAGGAAAATGACCCCAAACGCACAGACACGTGGTCCGAGAGTTGAACAAACCCCATCGGGTTTGAATCGTCAAGTCTTTAGTCTTCATTTTAACAGACTTCCTCCCGTCTAGCACCGTGAAAGCAAATGATGTGCGACAGGCACAAATGACAAAGACAGGCTGAGCGTTTGCCCTGTTTTTACAAGTATTTACAGGTTTCCTTGCCTATTTCGTTTTGGTCACAAGGGGAGCACTGTGGCATCAGGATGCACTGCAAAAAAGCATTGTTCTCCAGCCGTATTTTTGTCTTTTCCCAATAAAAATACCCTAAAACCCTTACATTTTATCTGAAACAGTATTTATGTATTTATTTATTTATGTTGCACCACTGGCCAAAACTTATTTCTTTACAGCAAAAACCTCCCTAAATTAGATTTATGCTTAAAAAAAAGATGTATTTTTAATACAGATGAAGAAAATGTTTATTTGCAGTGGTAAATTTATGCAAAAAAGCAACAGGGACGACTGAATGATACTCAAATATTTGCCACATCTCATATTCGTACCATACTAAAAACAACAGCAACTCGTATACTTAAGTGCAAGGAAAAGCCTTGATATAAAATTTATATGTAACACATTGAGAATTCTGTTTAAATATCAGTACGTACATTAAACATTACTTTAATTTGCATTTATACAGACATTTGTTTTTCGTCGTGGAATTTTTAACATTGTTTCGTCTTTATATACACAAGAGGATACATGACAGCTCAAGGACACATTTGGTTGAATCACATGAAGAAATACGAGTGACATTCGTGGTTCTGTCGTCCATCAGGAGTTTCCCATCATCTGAGACTCATTGTTTATTCTTGTAATTCATTCATTCTCTCACATTCAACTGTAACCGTCAAGAGTTCATCTTACCGTTCACTTTCAGAGCAAAAGTTTTCTGTCATAATTTAGAGTCAGAATCCACTTCTTTTCCACTCATTTTCTGTCACATCCCCTTCTTTTGGTTTGACACTCATCATGACATCTTTCACCTTAACATCCCAGCTGCATCATCCCATCATCCTTCTTCATGAATTCAACAGGTTCAATCCAACGGCAATCTCACAACTGGTCCACAATCAGCTCTGAAAAGTTGGCTTAATGGGCTTCGCTGAGCCGCGTCGAACCTTTGCATCGAACGGACAGATGACAGCGGCTGAGGAGATGCCAGAAAAGTTGATTTAGTCATGTTCTGTCTGAGCATGGCCCACACAGTGTAATGTTAATGGTAGACCGTCCTGAACACAAGCGTGAATGAAACGGCTCACTGGATCCAGATGGTGTTGGCTCTGTCGGGCCGTCGCGGGTCGGCGGTCAGGTCTCCGAAGGTGGAGAAGAACTGCTCCATCTCTTTCTGCAACATCTCATTTCTCTTTTCTGCATCGTCTTTAGCTCGCTCGGCGTTCCTCAGCTTGATCTCCACCATGGTGTATTTCTTCTTCTCCTGGTCCAGCTCTTCATGTAGATTCGCCATCACGGTCTCCAACTCTAAATTTCGATGTTCCAGACTGCAGGGAAGATGGGAAAGGGTGGGTGAATACACTTTTAAAATGGTGATAGTTCAATGAGACACTTAAAGTGCTCATTTATGTGAAAGTTAATTCTATCATGAAGCAGTTTAAAAAAAAAAAAAAAAAAACTCCCAGAAGAACAAACGCCAAAGTTCAGACATTAATCACTGAAATTCTGGTGGTCTGCCCAGTGAATGTAAATATGCTGAAACTAGACGCATTACATTAGGCTTTGCCATCAGAATTTATATTTCCATCCAACAGAACTGAATTTATGCAAAAGACCCACTGTGTTCAAGAGAACGAAATAGTAAAAGTGAAAAATGGATGTCATTTGGAAGTCACTTTTCAAGTTTATTTTCCCACATATATATGTGAACAAATAAACACGTCTAAATAAACATGATATTTATATTTGTATGTAATCACAATAACATAATTTTTATTTATTTATTAATTTTGCATTTCCGGTGTTTCTA
The DNA here is from genome assembly GCA_038088235.1 of Zacco platypus. NCBI lineage: Eukaryota > Metazoa > Chordata > Actinopteri > Cypriniformes > Xenocyprididae > Zacco > Zacco platypus. Next base: position 7,328,081 of record CM076070.1, read on the forward strand.
TAACCATTGGCCAATAGTGTTTTCCCCCTTGTTTTAATCAAAAAACCTTAAATTGATTTTAAAATAAGATGATTTTTTTTTTGCTGTATATAAATGTAATATAGTGTATATGTTTAGTGAAATGCTACCTTCTACAGTTAATATCTCTAGTGAACTAACATGCTGTGGACACTAAATGACTTGCCTGAGGTAAATGTAATGTGAGATATTACTCTCAAGCTGTTTTATTGATGTTTTTCCACCGTTGAAACAATGGTTGAGAGATTACACATAAACAGATCTATGCATAGATCATCTTTTCTTCTACTGTGCTTGTTGTGGCGGTTAGCAAACAGTGTTGCATTACCGTGCGTGCTCCCTTCTGGATTAGAGAGTGGATCGCCTGTGACTGACTGTATTCGGCCGTCTGACTGTATGCAGCAAAACTTGGCATGGCCGTTTGGGATGAATACGTGTACCGTTACACATCTAAAATATATTTATATATTTTTTAAATTTATTTATACATTTATTTATTACACGCATTTTGTTTTTTTCTATAAATCACTAAAAATTTGGTACATGGAAAATAATCTGTAGTAGCATCTTTCATCACTGATAGTCCACAAAAGAAAGAGAGGCGTGCAGGTTGGAAACAGTCAGGGTGAAAAATGAAATGAGATTTTCATTTGTTTTCATATTCCATGCATTCCATTCCATCCAAAGTTCATTTTTAGTTTCATTAAAAGTGTGAAAAAACAGCTTTTATTCATGAACTCTCCTATCAAAGACAAGGACAAATGCAAACACTAACCTGGTACCATTAGATTAAAGTCAAATGTTTATGGCTCTCACCTCTTGATCCTGGCCTCGTATTCATTCTTCTGCTTGAGCATTTCCTGTTTGAGGCTGGCCACCAGGCTATGCAGTGCACTGTGGTTAGTCGGTCCATTTGTGATGGCAAACGTTTCACTGTTATCGCTGCTGCTGGTTCCTCTGCTTCCCCGACCTCCTCCAATACTGGTCCGCTGCTCCCTGTCTTCCGCCGTCAGTCCGTTGTCCTCCTGTACCGGCCCGTCCAATAAAGGGTCCTCAAAGTTGTTGCCAAAGAAGTCCTGCTCTGGGCATGTGGTCGTAGAGGAGCGGCAGGATGTTGAGTTTTCCGGTAAGGAGATCTCGCAAGACGAGGTGGACCATGTGGCGCTATCCACGCTCTGTTTGTCCTCACAGCTGCTGCTCAGACTGGGCTGTGTTGTCTGCTGCTGATGAATGTGGACATTGTCATATGTGGACAGGCGGTTCGGTTGGTTCTCGGCGTCTCGACTTTTAGCCTCACGCATTGTAACATGACCATTGGGCACCCAGAGTCCATTCCGCCCATTCAGAGTCCCATTCGTCACGTCAGTGCTGGAAACGCCCATTCGAACGACACCATTCTGAACCCCCATCTTAGTGCCCGAGCCCTTTATCGCGCCCGTCCGACGGGCCTGCAGGGTGCCCATATTTGGTAGAGTCTGACTCTTTTCCTGATTGGCATCACCCGAGGACGATGACGAAGAGCTGAACGATCCGTTAGTGACAATCCCACTGCCTTTGCTGAAAGCTGGGTTCTTTTTCACCGCCAGCGGTGGACTACGGGTCACCTCGAATCGCTGTCCTGTAAAACCATTACGCGGGCTTCCCGAGCGTGGAGATCCATTGTCCAGAGGAGCCCGGGTGGGTGATTCGGGTGCATCCCAGGTGCATTGTCGCACCCCACTGGTGTTATTGTTCTCTTTGTTTTGTAGCTGACCATTTGTAGGCCGTTTCTGTGTCTCATTATTATTATTATTAACCAGTTCCAGGGTGCTAGTATGGTCCTCTTCCGGTGGGAAAAGAACATCATGCCGGCCAATCAGAACGGCCATCAACTGCTGGACCAGTACTGTGCCTAAACACATGACAAACAGATTACTCAAACACTAAAATAATCACGATTTAGAGCTATCTGGAGTGAGAGATACGAACAAAACGACCTACCTTCCATTATAGTGACTGGGTCCTCAATCTTTGGCCTCAGAATATTTGGCCCAAAGACCGTAGCCAGATTCTGTACACTCATTTTATTCACACCTGAGTAGGACTGAACTTCATCCAAAAACCTAAATCAAAAGAATAAATGGTCTTAACATTACAACTGAGATTTCTGCAAATGAATGTACAAATTTGAATGGATAACAAAAGACACAAATACAAATAAATAAATATGTAAATACATAAAATGACCCATATTATATCATGGCATATTTTATTTTTTCCACTATTTAAAAAAAATAGGCACTACCACATGGTTATTTAATATAAAATAGCCTTGTAGTAATATTGACTTCATTATTTGTTTTAATTTATTAATTTATTATTTGCACTTCACTGTTGCAATATATTCTCTCTCTCTCTCTCTTTCTCATATATATATATATATATATATATATATAATATAATAGAGAGTGCTCCCTAATTTTTTGCCGTTGAATAAATTAATTCACTGACTCACTCAAAGACACTTGTTTGTTCCTGAATGAATCAGTTTTAATCAAGAAATTTAACTGAAGTAACTGTTTTTATTATTCACATATAAAGACAGCCATTTGTCACCATATATAAGTGTAACAATGTAACCTGTAGAATCATGTTAACCTGAAAAATTCCTAACACTAATGCATAAAGTGATGAGCTGAATAGAACTGAATAAAATAGAATAAAAAGCACCTACTTGCATATGTATTTAAGCAGGTTGTAGTTCACCAGAGGTAGACCTTCTACTTGCCTTCTTAATTCCTTCATTCCCTGCATAGACAAAAAAGAAAAAGAGAGAAAATTATGCATTAGTTTAAACTGATTTCCGTAATTGCATTTTAAATGATCATTCTCGACTACATAATTTAAAGAATTACTAAATCAAAAGACATTTTAACCTGTCCCCTTGCTTTTAAAAGTCTGTTGAACTCTTCCTAATTGACTTTAAATATTCATATTGCAATTTATTTTGTTATTACTATGCTATCCGTCTAGGCATGGGTCAATGAGTTTAACAATTGATGATGGTCTAGATGTAATGATGTGCTCCAACCCTGATCTGTTTTTATCATGGTCGATATGTCTTTTCCCTGCAGGCTCTCTCTGAAGAAAATGACTTTGCTGCAACACATGAGAAAGCTATTTCTCAAAAACAAACGGATCCAATAAAGCCTTCTGCTTCATTTGACATTGTACCCAGATTCTTTGTTTGAGGGATTCTCACAGGTACAAATCTCATTCAAAACCTTGGGGCAGTAAATTAAATTCGATGTTGCAAGACCCCATCGTGCACTTTGATTCTATCCTGAAAAGCCTCTGGCTGGACGCGCTGGTGATTTACGCAAGGTAAAAGTTTAACTTGAAAGTCAGAATAAGGCTGTTTCCATTCCTCAGGGTCAAGCCTTTCTTCTTCAGCCTCAGCAAAAATAAGGAATGGATGTACGTAAGATGAAAGACGACTGCAGGAGAATAATGTGACGAGTCATATGCCATTCTCTCTATGAAGGGCATCTGCAGTCTGTGCCTGCTGGTGGGAACTGAACTCAAACAGAAATGAGAAATACCAAGAGGAATGGTGGCGAAGAGGTCAACAATACGTTGAGTCTACAGTAGGCTCATTAGAAAAAAGAAATCATCCTTTACTTTTATTCAGTCTGTTAAAGGTGTAGTAAGCGATTTCGGAGAAACGTAGTTGAAAGTGGATCGGACCACCAAAACACATATGTAGCCAATCAGCAGTAAGGAGTGTATACATAATAAAGGATATTAAGATGTTTTTTGAGTTACAGGCATGCAAACTAGAGGCAAAAAACACAAGAAGCGCTTTTTTCCATTTTTGAACTGTCACTGTTGGCATATAATGAAACAAAGATTTCTAAAGTTAACATATTTTACTAACAGACATACCAATCTCTGTGTAAAAATAAAACAATGATGCTGCCATCTTTCTAAAGTCATTTTTACACCCCTCTAATTTGGCTCCAAATATCATGTGAAAATTGTCATTTCGACCCTGTATTCGACTTTAGAATACAGTACACATTCCTGTGAAGCCAAAATTATCTCTCCTTGCCTGTGCATAACACATGACACCAACATGTCCATACAGACTTGGCTCATGAAGCTTATACTTCTCTCAAACACATTATACATTTGATTATGAACATATAAATAATATTAAAACAATGAAATTTTAATGTTCAGATCCCCTCTACAAAATAGTGAATTACTCAGTAAATATACATCTGTGTCCTTTAATATTTTGACTTCCATCACTATTTATGTTTGTCTTCGTACCGAAAAAAATATGAACAAAATCAAATATTTGAGCCGGGGACCTCTGGTTGAATTGATACAGAATGACCCAATAAAGAAAAATCTAAGTGACCCAAATGTTTTGAACCATAGTGTATATATTTGGCAACCTGCATCATTAATGACACTCATTAATCGCACTCTTAAGTACTGAAATATGTTATCGCTTCCAAGTACAAAAGGACCATATGCTTGCAATGTGAAGGTCAGCCATTCATGCCTCCATTTATTTTATTAAATGTGTTATGAGGCAACTCACTTCATCCTGGTCTTTGCTGAGGAGTTTGGTGCAGGCCAAAAACTCTTCATATTTACAGAACGGGATCACCGGCTCAGGCAGCTCTCTCAAGTACAGCTTCAACAAGGATGCCACGGTGTGAACGTCGGTGTTACTGCAGAGAAAGATGGAGTGCAGACATGAAAAATTTAAAGTTCCCTATGAAAAGCAAAAAGTATCCAGAGTTTTAAACATTAAAGAAGAGATAAAGCATGTAAAACAGTGTAGAACACTAAGGGTATGCAGGTTTTGTTAGATTAAAATGAACTTTGGCGTGATTGCTCTAATAGTGTGGTTCATCTGAATAAGTCTGAACGCTGCTATCCGAACCCCTGAAAAGGTGGGTCTCGGTTCGCTTCCAAATGAACTTCTTTGTTTTGTATCTTTAGGTTCGGAGTTAAAAATGACAATGTGAATGCTAAGCAAACCAGGACTAAATGTATCGTTTTCGTTTTTGGTCCAGACTAAAAGAAGTCAAGTGTGAACACACCCTAAATGACAGATGGACGTCCCTGTGTCGGTATCCCACGATGAGTAACAGGAAGCTGGTACTAAATAAAAGCAAGTACTAGCACGTCACTGATCAGCCCTGTAACGGTCCCATAGAGGACCTGGGCTTATGACATCACCGTAACATGCTGGATTTATTAACACTTCCTGGGTGGGCTGTACAGGAATAGCTGGCACATGTATAATGTAACAGCCAAATGCATCAGTGCAATGACCCTTTATAATTATCACCTTTGCTTCAGACACCAGTAAGATCTAAATATGAACGGTGTTAAATATGCAGTGTGCTTTTCCTGATGTGTCTCTTTCTGACAGCACGATTGTGGAGCCCTGACAGCCATCGCTAAAATCACAGACAGTAAATCACCCGGAAAACAGCTGCTGGTGTTATCATGGAAGTGCAGAGAAAGCTTTTCCTGAAAGAAAAAGTGCCCACTGTCTTCATTTTAATGTCATGTAATGTCCTGAGGACACATTCCATTACAATGGACAAAATACTGCACTTTCAGTCTAATAATGGATAAACATATAAACTAAATGGAAAATAGGTCATTTGGTGAACGTCATATACAGGGAGAAAACAACAAAATAAAAACCTGTTTTTTTTGTTTTGCTAATTCATAAATACAAATTTGTGGATGAATATTCCAGATTTAGAAGAAGATGAGCAAAAGTGATGAAAGCAAATCCATTTTATCAATCAAAAAGCAAAAAGATGGCACACTAATGGGTTTTATTATGAAGTGAGGCTGTAAACAGAGCTGTCAATTGCATCTTTTTACATTGATTTGTCACTGGAGCCATTTTGTCACTTAAAATAAAAATAAATAAAAACTTTCATTATGCATTTAATTAGGACTCAGATCAGCTATGATGTTTGAAAAGAAGTCAACATTTATATTTATGCATCTAGCAGGTATGCTTATCCAAATCATATCTAAATGTATCTGAATTCAAAGTTAACATACACAACACTGACAAAAGTTTGGGGTTGGTAAGATTTTCCAATCTTACATTTTCCAATGTTTTTATTGTTTTGAAAGCTGTATTTTTACTATTATTCCAGTCTTGAGTGTCACATGATACTACAGAAATCATTCTAATATGTGTGCTTAACATTTTTGTGATTATTTCAGGATTCTATGATGAATAGGAAGTTCAAAAGAACATTTTTTGTAAGATTATAAGCATTTACTGTGATTGTTTTGATCAATTTAATTAATCTTCTAAAATTATTAATTCATTTAAAAAACAATCTTACTGATCCCAAACTTCTGAACAGAAGTGTATCAGTTCCCTCGTGATCGAACCCATAACCTTAGGGTTGCGAGCATCAGTCTACTGTTTGAGCCACAGGAATCACCAGCATGTTGCATTTTGGTCAAACAGATTCATCATAATGATCATGATGGTTAAAATTCCAGCTAGACCATGCCACCATGCCAACACAAGATGCTCTTTTTAGCAGGGAAATGAAAGATTGTGGCATTACATGCATTACATTTTAGCTCCCAGTCCTCCAGTTTACAACCAAAACTTAAAATCCTCCATGACTATTACACATTTCTCAGTGTGCATGTTCCTGAGACAAAGAAACACACTGGAGAGAGAAGATAAGAAAGGCAAATCAGATAACACAGAAAATCTGGCCTAATCTGAATGACATGGTCTAGAAGATTTAAAGTTGTGCATGTCTGCATTCATACAGATTAATTTTGTATTCATAACAGAGACTATAAGTGTATTTAGAGCAAGTACCAGTCGAAAGACGGCTTCTCTCCACAGTCGAAAGCATCCTGAAGCTCTTTGACGAGGTTGGCTTGTCCAGGCAAACGGAAGAGCCCTTCCTCTCGTAGACCCCAGCGACGGATGAAGTCCACACACTGCTCCACCAGCATGGGAGCCATTTTGTTGCCATAACGACGTTCGTATCGAACCGTCTCTTCCAACTTCTGACCAAAGATTCCTGAAACACAAGCCCATAGTTCATGAGGACCAGATAAACTTATGTATAAGAAAATTACATTAGTTTATTGAGTTGATTTTACTCACTAACTTTAACACACCCGTGCTGAAAAATGGTCCAAGTTGGTTAAAATTGTCACTACATATATTATTAATGGTACCAAATTACTGTTATTATTAGTAGTAGTATTTCTTAATGTATTGGTGTGCTATTGTAATATTTTTATGGAAAATAAGTCTTGAGCTATCTGAAAATTAGTTTTAACTCAATTGAAAAGTCCATGTTGAAAAACATAGATAGATCCGTAAAAAAAAGAGAGAGAGAGCTGCTAAAAAGAGTGATTTAAGCTATTCCTTCATGTCGTGCTCTTTGAGAAGAAAATCGCACACTTCCTCTCCTGTCCTGTTCTGTTCTTTTGTCTGCATCAGTCAGGCTGAAAACAAGCGTGATACACATGTGGCATGCATATGAGCGGGGATTAGGCCAGACTTCCTGGAAGCTTTGGATCGGTGGCGCTTTACGGGTCTCCGGACACAGACACGGGGTACGAGATGGTACAAATTCAACTAAACCTAGAGGACAGGAAGAGATTTACCACCCCTTTCTGTCTGAGCTGATGGAGGGAAAAAAGGGGGTTGGATATAAACCACTTCTTTTGAGATAAACAATATTTCACATTTTCTTAGATTTTTCACATTCAAAACAATGTCTGACTCACCATGTTTGAAGCTGACGCAACTTTTAATTTTACGGAAGACACTTCTGTGCATGAAACTATAGTAAAATAAAGGATGCAAGAAGGTGCATCCAAACTGTCTGCCTCCGAGCATCTTCAACAATTAGTCCAACGTGGCCTGCAATCTCACTATGGCTGAACAAAAACACATTGGCACAAAAATCTCGTCCAAAATGTTAAGTCCAATTTCCTCCAACAAAAGTCTTGGGGAAAAGCTTTGGGAAAATACTTAAACTCTGAGAAGATCCACACTTGGATTGCAACTGGAATTCAAAATGTGGGAAAAAAAGGACTTCATTCGTATAATTACATTTACTTTTCCACATAGATCCTTTCTGGATGAATAAAGACTGAAATTTCCTATGATGCATCTCTGGGCAAGTTCTTATGGTGACCACACAGGTGTGAGATGATCTGCCTAAAACACAGTAGGAACAAAAGTAAATAAACTGAATGTAGACATTGACTTGGCTTCAACTCTTAATGATTTATGCAGAAGCTCTTGCATGAGTTTCTTGTTTCCCATGCAAAGAGTTTGATGAATCAGACTTGTTCTTCCAGCCAATGGTAATCTCCTGATGGATTTCCTCTCCCTTCGGTGAGTTCTCCTGGCTTATACCTTGGTTTCTCATGACTGGATCTCCTGTAAGCACTCTGTTTGTGAATCCTCGGCTCAGGGCTTTAATATCACATTTGCGTTAAATAGTCCCTCTGACTTTGACTTCACAATAGCAACAGACAATTAACAGCACTGGACACACACACTTAACTTGGCATCTTCAAGGTGTCCAAGGCTTTTCTGCTGACCTCATGCATTCACACATAGTGCTCTTTGTGCTGCTCTGCGGCTCTTATCCAACAAAAAAATCAAATATGAGCAGCTCTACCTGCAAACTTTTTCTCTCATTACGGTCTTGCGCCTTTTAGTTCTTCCTGTCTCATCTCATACCTTTGAGGTTGTCTCTTCTTTTTTTGATGGTCTCTGATGGTCTTTTCTCATCTCTTTTTATCCCTTGTTACAGTTTCTCACCCTTTGAGCTCTTCTCTTGCAGTTTCTGTGGTCACCCTTCCTCTCCTCTGATCCCCTCTCCTTTTCTCATCTTGTCTCCTTTTCGTCCACAAATTGGTCAGATTCCCTTAAAGCCATTCCTTGTACTTTCAGTGTTCCCTTCTCCTGTATGTCTAGAAACAGACTGCTTTCCCTCCTTTAAGGAGGTTTGGATTCAAAGGGGAGGAGACAAACCGCTCCATCTATCCAAAGCTCAGACCTGACCTGTACTCGAGAGTAGAGAGTACGACAGGGCCAAAACAACCCCCCTCCACTCCGTACCCTATAGGTTAGTGTTAAAAAAAAAAGCTGCTAAGCTCTTAGCTGTGTAATCGTCTGTTGTGGCTGTTCCCAGCCTTCTGCCCTCATTCCTGCTGTTCACACCGCCGTGTTTTTTGGTAGACGTTTGAACAACGGTGCTCCACACAAAAGCTCCACAATAGCTGTGGGCAAATCGCACTCAGCCTAGAAGGTCTTCCAGTTCATTGGCGGAAAAGATTAAACACAGAAAGACTGTGCCTTTGATCTTCCTCAATGAAGAATAAAAACATGAATTTTGAATGAATATTCTCCGTCTAAGCCTTTAGGCCAGGATTAACATCTCAAACAATGAAACAAGTACAGTAAACATACACTCTAAAAAATGCTGGGTTGTCTTTTCTACCCAGACGCTGGGTTGAGCCTGTTGGGTTATTTTTTTCCATGGCTGGGTAGTTACCCAGCCATTGGGTTAGAGGCTGGTGAATCAGTTGAAACAATACACCCCTCTCCCCACCCGCCCTCCGATGCAACAACCCAGCGGTTGGGTTACACAGAACGCTGACTTTTTGCACCCTCGTCAAGAGAGAGCAGATTTCAGCACCGCCGAATTGGTGCATTACTTATTTCATCTATAAAATCTTTATAATGTTGTAAATCATTGTATTTAATGTAATGCAATATACAAGGATGTCAGTCAGTTGAATGTGTCAGTCAGCCTCGGTCATCTCACATGATGGACACGTCTTTTTCTTTGAATAAACTGATTTTCATTCGTTATGATACTGAATATTATTAATTTAAATGTTAAGGTATGTTCTCGGAACTCTGTTCTGTTTGCTTATGTGCAGGTTATAAGGAGCCTGTCTCAATATCCTTCGGTTATGAGAAACGCGGAGCAGCGGTCTGAGGACGAACAGCAGTGCATCACCGGCTCAGATTTCGGCAACACATCACTGCGCTTACGACTGGAATATATGTGGAAAATAGAAGAAAACTAATCGAAGCAGAGAGGTGCAGTGAGTTTTGGACAAAGTCTGTTTGTTGACATAAGAAAAAAATAAGCAAAATATGGTCCAATTTGTTTTCAAATGTTTTATTAAACTCAACTATTGATTAAAATTACTATATCGGGGACTTGAAATGAACCCAAAATACCTTGAAAATTAAAATGACTCAGGCCACAGTAATAATCAGAAGGTGAACATTTATTAATGAGCAAGAACACCCAGGAATGCACATAAATATAGGCAAGCATTAAAACAACGTGAAGGACTACATGTGTGAGTGAAAAAGTGCATAAAATGCATTAAATGTTCTGAATTTTTTCAACAGAATTATTACTTAATACTGGATCTTCTGATAAGGTGATAGTTTGCCATCTTTGTAAGGTATACAGCTTGCATTATGGGTCTAGCAAGTTGGCAAAGTTCCTTGAGTAACTTTTAACTAATATGTGATCTCTCTTGGATCACACAAGTGTCACCCTCAGAGAGTCAATACTCCATTCTACAGAGACACTTAAATGTCACTTCTGAAAGCCGATAGAGTATTTGACAGAAGTGCAATCAAAGTGCAAAAGCCAAATAACAAGTCAGAATCTAATTACATCTGATAATGCTTATAAACAACGACTGCGATGTAATGAATCAACTTGTTGCAGCTGCACACACATGCTCAAATCAAATCTGAGATGGAGATGTCAAAGGTCAACAAGAAGAGACTAGAACACACATGCACTGCAGCTGGGTGGTCGTGAAACCACAGAGATCCCCTGCAGTGGGATATTGTACACTGTTTGACCTATCAGGTAAATCAGCTGACTCTGGGCGGGGGGGCGGGGGGGGGTCACTTTCACAATTACAAATGTGAACACTAAATGCATTCCTACGGAATCTTAATTATTTTGGGCTAAAAATATATAAACATATATTCAGGTATGAATGGTTTTGTACACCCAAGATCATCATAAAGTCTCTATTTGTCAAAATCTAATGAACCAATTGAGTTCACATAGAAATATAGGATAAGAACAAAGAGCAGTTCAAAAGCCCTTATGGATTTACAAAGGCCAAAGACCATTACGTCACCCGGTATGGCGCAACCGGGGCCCCACCGTGGAGCCAGGCCTGGGGTTGGGGCTCGCATGCGAGCGCCTGGTGGCCGGGTCTTTCCCCACGGGGCCCGATCTGGCTCAGCCCGAATGAGCGACGTGGGGCCGACTTCCTGTGGGCCCACCACCTGCAGGAGGAACCGTAAGGGGCCGGTGCAATGTGGATTGGACGGCAGTCGAAGGCAGGGGCCTCGGCGACCCAATCCCAGGACACGGAATCTGGCTCTAGGGACATGGAATGTCATCTCCCTGGCGGGGAAGGAGCCTGAGCTCGTGCAGGAGGTTGAGAGATACCGACTAGAGATAGCGGGGCTCACCTCCACACACAGCTTGGGCTCTGGAACCCGACTCCTCGAGAGAGACTGGACTCCACTACTCTGGAGTTGCCTGCGGTGAAAGACGGCGGGCTGGTGTGGGCTTTCTCATAGCCCCCCAGCTCAGCCGCCATGTGTTGGAGTTCACCCCGGTGAACGAGAGGGTCGCTGCCAGCGAGTTGAGCTGCAAAGCGAAGCTCTCGATTTACCGGTCAATCTACGTTCCTACTCTCACCTATGGTCATGAGCTTTGGGTCATGACCAAAGAATGAGATCCCGGATACAGGCGGCGAAATGAGCTTTCTCTGCATGGTGGCAGGGGAGCGCCTCAGAGATAGGGTGAGGAGCTCGGTCACTTGGGAGGAGCTCAAAGTAGAGCCGTTGCTCCTTCACATCGAGAGGAGTCAGCTAAAGTGGCCTAGGGAGGTGTTCCGGGCGTGTCCCACTGGGAGAAGACCCCGGGGAAGACCTAGGACACGCTGGAAAGACAATGGGAACGCCTCGGTGTCCCCCCCGGAAAAGCTGGAGGAAGTGTCTGGGGAGAGGGAAGTCTGGGCATCTCTGTTTAGACTGCTGCCCCCGCGACCCGACCCTGGATAAGCGGTAGAAGATGGATGGATGGATGGATGGAAAAACCGGGAGATTAAAGAGATTGCAAACCAGTCACAAAAACACAAAAGCACAATCATGCTGGCCCCAATTGAACTTTTGAGTAATTAAACAATTGATTTACGTAACACAGTGTGTTTATAAGAAGAAAAAAAAATATTTCATGATAAGCCAAACCCAGCAGGTGAAAATTGATGCAACATCATGAAGGAACGCTGTAAAATCCACAAAATGCCTTTCCAAGTTCAAAGCTGTCAGTCTGTATCACATAGCTGGGTACCCTCAACACTGAGGCCGGGTCACATGTGCTTATTATTGTGAATGATTGACTTCTGCCCACATAGAGTGAGATCATTCAGATGGCCATGCAAGAATGAGCCATTCTTGCAGGCTGGTGAACAAACCTTTAAACCAAACTTGGAAAGTGGACAGTCTAATGATGTTGGTGCTGAATGTGAGGCTTAAAAAAATAGCACACCTTTAAGCACCCACACACAGCAACAAACAAGAACACTCATTACCACGCTCAAAGAGAGACCAACAGCAATTATACCACTCACATCGAAAGTCAATTAAACTGACAACTACCTCAAAGACCTAATAGCATTTTTGCATAAATGAAAGCTATATTGAGTCTTTATGCAACCTGCTCCAACTTTAACCCAGAGATACAACTTGAGAAAAAAACTACAGAAAATCAGAAAGCCTCTGATATAATTGTTTCTACTCCAAACCACCGTTAAAATTTAATCATTTAAATGTCAGAATGAATGAATGAATGAATGAATTCATTCATAGTCATTGATTAATTCACTCAACTCATTCATAAACGATGATTCAATGTACTGCATGTTGCTCAGTGGACGATTCTACTGAGGCTTTATTTGAATATTTTTTTCTTAATATTGTGTTTCCACACAAACAACTGATCCGACCTATAATGCATCACTCAAGCATTATACTGTAATCTTTTAACAACCCTAACATTTTAAATATGTAATGGAAATCACTTCTGAATGGTATAGAGCTATTAACATTGCAAGATGTCCAAATACTATTGACACCTTTAGCTGGTTAGTGTTTGGTAGTTATACAGTAGTATAATAAATAGCAAAGCTGAGGCTGTGTGAGTAAAGCTAAGTTAAACTGTGACCAGCCTGTTTACAACCATTAACTAATGCTGACTTATTCTGATAAATTGGTTGCAGAAGCTCACCTCCTCCAAATGGAGCCCATATCACCCTGCGGATGGTCTTCACCCAATCCTCCATGTCATTCTGTGTGCTGGCCATAAGTAGGTACGTCTCATGGTTGGATGTCATTCGCTCCCTGTCGCCCCCTACAGAGAGAAAATGGAAATAGTGGTCAGATGTTTGTTGAAGTAAACATTTTTCCCCATTTAAAAATGTAAATAAATAAAATTTGGCATGAAATATTAAAATAAATAAAAAACATTCATATACACAATTCCAATTGCAAGGGCAAGGTAAATCTCATTAGCTTCTTTCACTTTCAGCCCCCAAAACAACAACCAATTAGGTCTCTGCCATTAAACATGAGAAGCAGAGCATGCCTTTGTGGACTAAACCTCACTGACACTTCTTTAATCTGTCATTAACCCTTGACTCAAAGCCATTATTTACAAATGTACAGGTGTGTTGACATCTGTGAATGGAGCGGAGCCTGAGACTTCTGACTGTGGATTTGTCTCAGTGGATGTGTGGTGATGTCACATGTTTAGTCTGCTGGGGAATGAGGTGTCTGTCCTGTTTGTGAGAACAGCATGCTTGGGACTTTTGAGCTGGCCCATGGAATTAAAATGACCACTTTGATAGACAGACTGCTGAAAATAAAGACTTTAGATTAAAACTGATACACTGCTATATATATATATATATATATATATATATATATAATAAAAGTAAAAAATAATAATAAATGCATTTTAATATTTAAATAAACCAATACTTCACAATTAAGAACAAAAAATAATAGTGATGGTTATTACTCATATTTTATTTGGATTACAGTATTTAAGTATACAGTATTACCCCCCCCCCCCCCCAAAAAAAAAGAAATGCAAAAAATCATAATGGTCTTAACAATAGACTTAATTTAACATATAGTATCACTTTTATCAGGACAGACAGACAGATGGACGGATGGATGTTTGGCTCCAGGCATGTTTTTGATAGTCTCGAGATTCACCCACAAGAGAATAAAATGTCATTCAGGGAACTTAAGCTTTTATGGCATCAGACTGCAAAGTCTTTTTGCGTTCTAATTGCAATCTTTATTTTTAATAGTGAACATCTTTTCCCACTGAAATGGTTTAAGCAAATAAATAGGACACAAACATTCACAAAAAGAAAAAACAAGAAAAAATCAGATCAAAAGCGGATACGTCTTGTTTTGCCCATATGGAGAGAGATGATTACCAGTCTTTAAAAGCATGTCTGACAAGTCCGATCCATGTGCTGAGGCAGAGATTAAAGAGTTAATGGAGATATGATTAGAGTGAAAGTTTAAATTATTCATTGTTTTCATTTATGTAGTTCTCTGGGGATTTGCCGCCGTCTTGATCATTGATTTTCGTCTGCAACAAGATCAGTTTGGCGGCCATTAAAAATGTATTTATAGACTGTCGAGAAGCAAAGCAGACGGAATTCGCTGAGGGAACAACGACAACGGTGATTCCATTGACTTCTCCACGGCCCCGCTCGAAACGGAGCGATTGATCATTCGGAAATAGCTTGTGCGCACAACCGAGAGTGTCGTGGCCTATTTTTGTCAGATTAGTTTTTGCTTGACAGATTTGTATTAGTTTCATTTATGTAAAATGGCTGCCTTAATTAATTTGGGTAGCCAAACAGGGTGTTCAATTTACAAACACTGCCCTGTATTTTATGTTCTAGATTAAAGGTTTGTCTACTGAAGTGACTTAGACCAAAAAAATGTTTGACTATAAATATTTGACCAAAAAAACATTTAAGCAAACTCATCAGGTTTACATAAACTATGGAAGCTTGTTTCCTCCACTAAATAATAAAACAAGGTAATTACAACTTTTTATCTGACAGTTCTGACTTTTTTTTCTCAGAATTGAGAGATTTAAACAATTGCAAGTTAAAAAGTCAGAATTGGGTGATATAAAGTCAGAATTGCAAGTTATCACACAATGCCTTTTTATCTTGCAATTCTGACTTTATAACTCGCAATTCTGATTTTATAACTCACACTTGTGAGATTATAAACTAGATATAAACTCACAATTACAAGAAAAAAAGTCAGAATTGTGAGATAAAAAGTTGCAATTACCTTTTTTATTATTTAGTAGCAGAAACAAGCATTAATATATTCCTTCTATAAACCAGATGAGTTTGCTTATATGCTTTTTTGGTCAAATATTTTTATTTTTTTTATTTTATTTCATGGTGGAAACAAGCTTCCATAGGAAACCCTCCGATAAAAGGGAAAGACAAGATGGTAAGACCATATTCTTTACATTTAGCATTTTATTTTAACTTTAAAATAATTTTATAGTTTCATGCACCAAAATGTCAGCATATAGTTTTTCATGGCAATTTTGCACCATTTCAGACCTTTTGTTACTACCTTTAAAAAACTCTACGACATGTAAATGACTTTCATTATGATACAATAGTTTTATCTATCAGGTCACCTATTACATTTTTGTTTACTAAAACAACGCATAAAACCACTCAAAGAAAAATCGTAAAAGTCAGCACAACCCATCTCATTTGCACATAAACTTGCTTTAGTGTTTCGGCATCCACACCTGTTTTACAAATGGAAATGAAGGAGACAAAGCTGGAATGCTGAGCTGCAGCCCACCGCCTGAGGCTGGAGATGAATGGAGAGTAAGATAAGGGCAACCTAAGCCAAGACTAAAGTGTCATGGCATATGCACCGACCCGCTCACATAGGAATGCATCCGTGCAACAAAGGGCAGACTCGACAGGGGTCCGGCTAGAACACAGTTTACAGACCATCTGCTGCGGTCTCATCTTGAGCACATATAACACATGCACACTCATACAAGAGGCCTAAAGAGACCGTCTGAGGACCAAGAGGAGGCTAAATGAATCGTAAATTAGTCTATCTAGCAGTAAACAAGGCCTCTTCCCCATTTAAAACAACAACTGTTTCATCAAGAGAGAAAGAATGTATAGAAGTGCTAGCCAGCTCATTCCTCTCAGCTGCGATGCATGGCTGCTTTATCAGTGAGGCAAAAGATCTAGAAATGAAAGAACAGTCACTGGTGAGCAGTCACAGCCATGGAAAGGGATCTGAAATTACATTTCACACTTCACATGATCGTTCATTAAAACTACCTGACATTTAAAAATAGGTCATTTTTTCCAATTCAATGGTTAGAGAGTATGCTTATAAACCCTAAAGACCTGAATTTTAGCTCCAGCTGGTAT
This sequence comes from Zacco platypus, assembly GCA_038088235.1. Lineage (NCBI taxonomy): Eukaryota > Metazoa > Chordata > Actinopteri > Cypriniformes > Xenocyprididae > Zacco > Zacco platypus. The sequence continues at coordinate 7,344,710 of CM076070.1, forward strand.
TACAGGTTAAAATGTCAAGACATTCACTACTGTTCAAAATTTTGGGGACGGCAAGATTTGTTTTTGATAGAAGTTACTTACGCTCATCAAGACCACTGAAATAATATTACGATTTAAAAGATAACTGTTCTATTTTAATGCTGGATTTGCACAGAAGATTAACATGACGGCACATGCTAGTCGATGAGTTGAATCAACTCCACAGCAACTACATAAATTTATCCATTAACTCCGAACTTCCCAAACTTAAGAGGGGTAAGGCCCCCCAAAAACATTGCAAAAGCTCCATGACCCCGCCGTTAAAAAATATATACCGACATTTACCTACAAATACATTTATTAACAAGTTTTTAAGAATTTCATGTGAATTTTGAGAACTATGATGTAAACATTCTTTACAAATATATTTAAATCCATAACACTAACCTTACATACTTTCAAAAAAATCAAATTTTAGAACAATTGGAATATTTTAATTATTTTATTATATTGATTTGGACTAGCTACGGCCCCCCTGCAATACTGCTACAGCTCACAGTTTGGGAAGCACTGCATTAACTATTCAGAAACATCCAGTTGCATTCTAAAAGTTCTAGAACTTCTTCCTGAGTCTCTCCATCAGTGTCCGACGCCGGTTTGAACAATGTGCTGAACACTGCTACTGACAATCAACATTTTTGCTGCGTGAGATTCTCCAGTTTTGTTGTTGTTGAGTATGCAAAGCGCGAGCTGTTAAAGCTCCGCCCTCTTCTGGAAAGGAGGTCGTGAGCAGCAGCTCATTTGCATTTAAAGGGACACACAAAAATGGCATGTTTTTGCTCACACCCAAATAGGGGCAAATTTGACAAGCTATAATAAATAATGAGCCGAAACTTCACAGACACATTCTGGGGACATCAGAGACTTGTATTACATCTTGTGAAGAGGGGCTTGATAGGTCACCTTTAATATATTTTGAAATGTCATTTATTCCTGTGATGGCAAAGCTGAATTCTCCGCAGCATTATTCCAGTTTTCAGTCTCACACAAAATCACTCTAATATGCTGATTTGCTGCTAACGAAACATTTCTTACTATCAGTGCTGCTTAATATTTTTTGTGGAAACCCTGGTACATTTCTTCCAGGATTCTTTGATGAATATAAAGTTCAAAATTACAGAATGTATTTGAAATAGAACTTTTTATTAATTTAATGCATTCTTGCCAAATAATATTTCTTTCTTTCAAAGAAAGAAAAAATATCTTAACAACCCCAAGCTTTTGTACAGTAGCGCAGTTCATTTTCATATGAAAACTTATTTTTTACAGCTTTTGTTGATATTTTTGGAAATCAACAGCTTCCATCCCCATTCATTGCATGGATTAAAATGGATTTATCTGGTAAACAAGTGAAAAAAATGGTACAGGTACAACGAGCAGTTCTGCAACAAAAGCATTTGGTTTGGTACAAACGGCTGGAAGCCATTCAATAATATAAGACTCTGTGATCTGGAATGGCATCTTACATGGAACCAAAGTACCAAACAATGGCATGAAAACAAAAATCACTAGCCTACCAACACTGCATTTCCTAATAACCAACATCATCAGCACTGCTTCAACTACCCCATGATTCTTTCTTCAACCATTTTACCCAGCACTTAAGTTCACCCCAGAGACCTGTGACCGCACTCTTACTACCTCTAGATACTCTAATAGATTACCTTCCTCTCCAAATGAACTTAACGATCTATGACCCACATGGTCTCACCCCTCCTCTCCATCACCTGGCTATACATTAACCTTAGTGTGGCTCTTTAAACTAGACTTTTCCCATCAGTATAGATCCAAAGAGTTGACCCATTTCAGCACCCCTTTCCCAATTGTAAACAGAAGCTTTAAAGTTCTGAGATCATCGTCCATCTTTCGGCTCCTCTGTACCTCGCAGCGGGTGAGTGACGAGCTCTCAAGGGCTCATAATGAACCAGCTTTTCACAAGCCCGCTGCCATTGATCCCGGTGCCAGTTCACACACTCAGGAGGCTAACGAGAGCCCTTTGTGCCCGCTGAGTGTTCAACAATCACCCATCTTCATGACCAGGGCACGGCTGAGCCAGTTTGCAAACCATAATGTGCCAAGCACGATGTCACCGCTGACAGATCTACTCCAGCGATCTTCAATAAATAAGGCTAATAGGCAAATGGTGAGCTAATTACATTTAAAATAACATCATTACGCTGCTGAATTGCATCATTGCATGCTTTTTGGTGTGCTTGTTTTCGCAGCCGTATTGCTTACAACATCGAAAAGCACTAAATTAATTATAACATGAGGTATACTTGCAAAGCACATGATTTTGAGGATATATTCTTAGTTCTTTAGCCACCAAATATACAAATGCCAAGGATATGATGTTTATTGGCGTCATAAACTGGGAATTCATTCACAGACATAACACTGAGTAAATATACGCCACATAAAGCAGTATATTTCTATATAGAGAGCTATTTGACAGTGTGTTTAAGTACTAAAGAAAAGGTTTACATAGTGTAACGTATATATCTCAAGCATGAGTGTATGTGTGTGTGTGTGTGTGTGTGTGTGTGAGATAAACAACATAAGAATGAGCTGTAGACACACACATTCCTCTCATGGTATGTGTGTTTATCCACATGCGCTGCTCTTATGGAATTCTCACATATGGAACAATCCATTACATGCACAAACCCTTAAACATCCCAGAAAGACAAACAAAAATGCTTCAATTTCAACATCTGTCAAGATAATGTCATAATACATCTAGACACATAACAGCGCCCTTATAATCTAAAGCCCCAGGATGCATTCTTGGACTCTTGTTTCACAGTTTAAGCCTCTATTGCACAGTGGATGCAATGAGTACTCATTATTAATTTGAGTACTAATTATTATTATATTATTACAATATTAATTATTATTTAGTAAATTTGTTCGCTGTATATTTCAAAGTTCCTAATGGTATATGTCATTGCATCTTGTGATGTTAAAATACAAGCCTATCTGAGCGATTAAAATCAGTTTCTTACTGTCAATTGTGTTGGTGGCACAATGAAAAGCTAAATGACGACCTCAAGTTCACCAAATTGGTGCTTTCAGCAAATGTGGCTTATAATACTATAAATATGGAGCTGTTACCCACATAAACACCACGTGACACTACTGTATTGCAGCAAATAGACTAAATAAACATAGGTGTAATAACTTAACAAAATGCAACATTCCAATATACAAACAAAAAATAACTTTTCAATTAAAACCTAAACAAATGTAGTTATCGGAATGCCAATTGCGTCATAAATAATAATTCATTCATTTTATAGTTAAAATATGGTTACAAGTGATATAGGCTACATGTTGCCTATTTTATTGTAGTAATGGGGTCAATTTTTATACTTTCCTAATGCAAGTAATATGCGGTAGAGGGTTAAAAATAGTTCAACTTTTAAAAAACACGTCTATTTTTAAACATAAGAACAAACGCCTTCTATCTGAATCCCACCGCGTGGATATTTAAATCACATTTACGATTTCAGAGCATAAATGCAGTGTTGTTTACACTCTCTGTAAAATCACACATGCAACAGTTACAGTCTCAGATTGTGCGCGCTTCAAAATGAAACCACCACACACGCCAAAACTATCACATAACGCCTCAGTATGCATACTAACCCTTTGGCTTCCAGTTGCGGGTGGTTGTTACATACGTATGGACTCAAAGTGCTGCAGAAATAAATCCCACTTATGTTCCAAACGGCCGCGCGCACTGCTCCACAAACCAGCACCTCGCGCACCGGCTGCGCGAGACACAATAGCATTACCAGCGCTGTCAGTCCCTCCCCTCACGCGCTCGCTGCCACTACGCTGTTTGTTTGGCGTTTAGAGCTGCGTGACGTCATGCAGACAGATGACTCTGAATGGAGGACGCTGTTGATATTTTACTTGGATGCATTTATTGACTTTTCTTATTATTTTCTATCTATTGTCAAGCAAAAGTAGACTAAACATATACAGTATATGCTCTAACTTACCCCAAATGTCACTGTTTAATTGTATACTTTTTTCCTGAGAAATAATGGTGGTCAATTGCTTTTTCATATGAGGCCAAATGTTTAGTTTAAGATATATAGAAACTGACTTTAAAAATAAATGAATTCATATTCATAGGTATGATGTTGTTATCGTTGCTGGGTGATGTTTTGTTTTATTAATGCAATTTATTTATGCTTTAAAGCCATATCAGCAGCAATGGCTATATTCATGGCAATATCACTTTAATACATTGTTTACAATAATTTAGCAATTTTGTCTTAAAAACAAATCAGGCATATATACCAATAACAACAACATTTACATAGAGTCTTTCAATTGAGTAATCGACAGAAATTCTAAAATTACTCCAGGAGAAACCTTTTTAAAAATGTCCATTAATGAATTCTCTGTATAAAACTGCTGTCTAATATTATTTTAAAAAGGACATTCTATTAAAATATGTTTTACGCTTGTGAATTTTTTACACAAATCACAGACCGGTTTCTCTTCCCCCTTCAATAAATATGAGAGAGTGAGTCTTGAATGTCCAATTCGGCATCTCGTATATACAACCAGGTCATATCTGTTTTCAAAATCTTTACGCATTCGTTCCATTTGCCATTTATTGTAAATGTACAGGTTCTTTATTAATGCAATAATAATGAGGGAATAATAAAGCTTACCACAATACTGTGGTTATTTTTTCATAAGGGCAAAAAATACTCATTCTCATTCCATTCTAGAAATTCATAAAAATGAGCATACATTTCTTTTCATGATGAAAACCATAAAACTGTCTAGTCTAGTCATCCTGACCTCCTGACACACACACACACACACACACACACCCAAACGTTATCTGTCATGATGACTCCCTGTTCAGTCATCTCTACAGCATTCCCTGCATTTTTCCTGTTTCCCTGATATGGAAATACACACCCTCCTTCCTCAGGATGTCCTGAACAACTGCTCCAGTGTTTCAGAACGTACTCATCTTTGCATTCACAGTGAGTAAACCGATTAGCAATATCTTTTCTCCTTGAACAGCGTGTGTGTACCATGAGCCCGTCCGGTAAGTCGGTTAGTAACGAGTGACCCAGACAAACTCTTATTCATCTCATTAAATTAAATGAGATCTTCAAGACGCTGGTTTGATAGTATAGTAAATCTTAGAGCTAACGTCTGTCACGCATGCTTGTGGGTTTAACACCAACTGCACTGACATAATCAACTGAGGGTCTTTATTCAGATGTCACTGGTGTTTAGGAAGCATTTTCCACGCAGCTGTCGGGAGGCATTTGCAGGCTGCGCTGTGTGAACGGATTGTAATGCAAACATACTTTGAGTCCTGAAAGAGTTTGACTTTGACTCTTTCTGTCTCTCTCCACAGAGCAGGACATACTGACATGAGTAACAGGAAGAAGTGACTTGCCTTCCTTCAAATGCAACAAACCCTCCGACCTCATTTTTCCTGCTTCTTCCTGTTTATTCCTCCATAATGTCCAGGATGGACCTAAATGCCCTGTGCCAGTATTTTATGGTGGCTGCCAGAATGCAAATAATTAACAAGCAAATACACTCAAACTTATGAGCCAAAAGCGAGATAAAGAAATTAAAATGGACATGTTTTTTTAATATTGCAGTGTTTATGATAAATTATTTATTTGTAAACATCAGTATATTTTTTTTAAAAATCATGTGCCCTCATAATCTTTAATCAAAAGAACTTTCCCTCCCTCTTGCAGCGACATCTCATGATGTTTACTGACGACAACCTGTCACTCAAATGAGATCGACCAATACCACAACCGTCCGATTAATTCCCATTGGACAAAATCTAGTTCCGCTACACATTTTTTTCGATTCACTCAGATGTGTCACAATAGAAATGTTCGTTTCATTACGACTATAACTAGTCCCAACATTCCCAGCCAATCAGAACATATTTGATGCTTAATATACTGCTATCAAGATTTTCAACCAATGGGATTTCCCTGTGGGCGGGGCTAAGTAGAGTAATGCTGCAAGGTTCAAAACTAAATTACCACAATCATGGATTCTTAGGAAAAAACCTTAGATTATCATGAAAGAGAAGCGATTTATTGCTTCCTGTTTGGAACATGGTGTTAGCCGCCTCTGATCTAATGACCCTGTCATGAAAAAACATTATATAACCCATTATATTGTCTAAGATAGAGAGATAGAGAGGAAAAGAATACACTGAAAACTCAAAGCACTTTTCACACTATGCTTAACCCTTTCACTTCAGTGTTTTTCTATGCTATTATGCACTAAATGCATGTCTAAAAACCATTTAGCTCATCTTTTGCAGTGCCTTTGCGCATGAGCATGACTTTGCCTTTTTTTTTTTTTTAAATCCCACTTTTCGACGCAAAAATTAGTTGCGTATAAATGGCCCCTTAACTCTGGGTTAATCAATCTCACACACTTGTATTTTTTCAATGCACATCAACACAAATGCACAGGGATCACAATCATGGAAAACATTTATCATTTATCTTTAATCTATCCCACTATATTCACACTTTGAAATCTAGAGAGTTAAACAGAAAAGGATAAACGAAGACTAAAGTGATTGAGAGGGTTAACAGGGATACGCTCCAAGCGAGTATTTAGCTACCAAGCGTAATCTGCTTACCTCATTAAATATTCATGAGCTTTACATAGCCACAAAAAGCTTTCGTTTTTGCATCTCTTGTCCAGTCACTGGGTCTAATGTGCACAAATTTGTATGCGAAATCCGCTTACGACTGTTCATATGAACAAATCATGATTTACCCATTGCTTTCGTTATTCTGAAAGTACAACAAATGTGGGAACAACTGAAACCACACATACGCAAAAATTACATGCTGTTAAGATGAAATAGCTCACGTTTTATTTTTGCTGAGAGTACTGACCTTATATGGAGATGGTTTGGGCGTGTCTTATGCAAATGACCAACATCGGCCATGCGGTCGCTCATTTAGAACACTCCAAAATCATTAACATTAGAACAACTTTAAGCAGAATGAGAAGTACAAATATGAAGTAATCTATGTAATTATTAATGAATGAGACTCATAAATATGCAAATAAGTACTTTTAATTCTGAGTTTTATACACGTATTCCTTCAAAACGATCTGGTTCTCTCTGATTCAAGCAGTCCTGTTAAGATGCGTACAGTCATTATAGTCCTGCAGGGGGTTGCCTGATAGCTGTTTACTGTTGTCTGTTGTCCGGGAATCACCATGGTGTTGCACCTCTGTTGCCGTGGCAAAGGAATGAGGCGGAATGTTTACAGTAATCTCCAGCTAGGATGTTCCATTAAGCTAGCAAGCCGCAGTTCCATGACTCTTGCAAACAAAACATATTTCACCTTCTCTATTCTGTGCTTTCTTTCCAAGTCTCAGTCATACAGCAATGCTTACGAGCTCTAAGGGACAAAGTCTGTCTCCTAGCACTAATGTGGCATGAATGATTGATGTTTGTGCACGGAAAGCTGCCCATTTCTCCCTGCACTCTGAGTCCAGTGACATACTGAATCAATTCTTGAAGCTGTCATACCGCTATCATATCGCTCTACTGCACATCGCAATAGATTATTCAGCATTACGTCATTTAGATTACAACTGCTGCAATTGCAGATCGTGACCTTCGTGAAACAGTCTTGATAAGGAGTGTGGCATGCATGAGGGATTAGACAAACTCACAAACAGTCTGTTATGTTCGGGCCTAATAATCTTAACTTGGATTTACAACCAATGGCAAGACTTACGCAGTAAACCTGTCTCCATTAGCCAAAGTACATAAAAAAAACAATTTCATCATGTTCTGAATGTAATAACTGCATTTAATTATGTAAATAAACCAGGTCGTGATCTCAAAAGCTTATCGTTTTTGAACAGAGACCACCCTCTTCCTGCGATAGCTGACAAAACCGAATAACATTGAGATTTGGACTCACTGTCATGATAAATCTGAAGCATAATTGACGAGAATTTGATGGATTGCCTGTCCAACAGCTAAAGCAGCTGTCAGAAGATAACGTTGCTATTTTGAAACTAGATTTGGAATAAATGGAATAAGTGCATAGAATAAATCCAGCACTTGATTAACATGTAATCCATTTGACTCTGTGTTTTTTATTACGGATGATCGAGAGACCAAGTTGAACAGATATGCAGCATAAACATAATCAGTTTTAAGATGAGGAACCGGTTTTTCTAAAAGTGCGGTTACTCTAGACTTCCATTAATATGAATATTTTAATATTTTACAAAGATTAAACACTATTTAAATTATTCATTATATAATAATATTTAATATCAATATCAATAAATACAAATATTAATATGAGTAAATAATTATAATCATTAGAGCTTAAAGCTTTAATATATAAGTATTATTCTTGAACTAACCAAAGTATTTAAAGGGAGAAGGTTACATTAAAAACATACATTTTAATATTAGAAGTTAGTTTTTTTTTTAATCAAATACACTATTGCGTCATATAGCATTATTATATAGTATATAGTATTTAACATCAGAAGTACATCAGGAGTAACTGTAAATTACAGAAAAAATAAAAGGAATCTCTTTACTTTTTCAAGGCAAAAGTAATTAAATTCCTAAGTAATAATGCATTACACCCAACACTATTTATTATTTATTAAACTTATTCTGATGCTCAAATTCACTGCAGGTTTGTATGATCTTGAGTTACTGCACCTTAACACTTAATACTTCTTGTATTGAAACTTATTGTGACAGATGGATCATTTAGTTTTATCGTAAAAGAAAAATGATTAGCCTGTAAATCCAATAGGCTTTTTTACTACTGGCAAAGGTGAGTGAACTAACCTGAGGGTACGTAATACAGATAAGGTGAATCACTGGCTAATCACAGTCCCTGCTCTCTACCAATCAGATAACACAGGCCATTGTTTCCGTCAGTTAATCCAATCAAAGGCCCTATGTCAATCTCACACTGCTGTCTGGGAAAACATAGTATGAGATAAACAAAGAACTACAGGGGAAAGTGATAGATAGCAGGGAGACTTCATGGTTGTCAGGAGATTTGACCAATAAACAGGATTATATCTCCAAAGGTGGCCATTTTCAGTAATCCCAAGTAAATGGCGCTATTCTCCGTTGTCCATTCCTGACATTGTGAGAAGTTGCTCCATGCCCATTTCTAATCTACTGACCTTCATGACAAATAACTTTAGTGATTTGGCAGAACAAAAGTCAGTGGAATTTTCTATTGTGACATTCCTAAACTATAGAAATAAGTGTTGTTGGCAGATTCAAAGGAATTTTCTTAATTTATATCTCCTGTTAACTGCATCAAACAGAGATTCATCTGAGGTGAAATATACATCTAGTTCATTAATGCAACTAGAGGGTGCAAGCTGATTCCAATGAGACTGCTTGCTCAATATTCAAATAGTCTGGTTGCATTGTCTGCTGTAAGCTAGTCCTTCTTTGAAACCCTCTACCTCCTCAGCTCCACCTGCCAAGATCTGATACATACTTGTTCTGCAGCAGCAACAATAATGTATCAAATTGCCAAAGTCACGTGAACTATTGAAATTGCGAATCACTTATGATGTAATGAAGCCTCGTTTACTGAAATCATGTGAATTTGGCGCTCGAACCACTGATTCGAAACAAAAGATTTGTAAGCTTCAAAGAAGTGTTTTGAAATTGGCCATCACTAGATATTGTTGACAAGTAGTTTTTTTTGGCGCACAAAAAGTATTCTCGTCGCTTTATAATATTAAGTTTGATCCACTGTACTCACATGAACTCACATCAACAACATTAAAATAGTCTGATTGCATTGTCTGCTGTAAGCTAGTCCTGAGGCAAGTTTCTCTGAAACCCTCTACCTCCCCAGCTCCACCTACCTAGATCTGCTACATACTTGCTCTGCAGCAGCAGCAATAATCAACAGCTATATATACACATTCATATGTGCTTTTTTTGTTGATACTTTTATAATGTACTTTTATCAAGGCCGCCGAAAAGTTTATCTGTAGACAAAGAAAATTTTACTAATTACTAATTTTACGAAGATTTTACTAATGTGTATTATCCTTGTAATGAATAACTGGCAACCTAAGGACAAATCTAAGTGGCAACTTCAGTCTCTTCAAAGCTTTCTTCACCATTTAATTTGGAAAAACCCAACAAACTGCCAAAATAACATGATGATAAGCCTCTGTTGCTCAATATAAATGGCATATCAGTGGGCTTGCTGCAGTTGAAAATAGTAAGAGACATTCTCTGTCCTAGACAAAAGCTAAAATAATATGTGGAGGATGCAAGACAATTTAATAATTATAATATGACCGCGTGGTGAACCTATGAACCTAACTCATATTTAAACAACTATCGTTTTGTGTTGTTGGCCAGATAAAATGACAGAGAAAAGAAAAACGGACATAAATTTTGGCTGTATTATTTGTCTCCTTCAAAAATTGCTCTTGAGAAATGTTATGTTTATTGTCCCCCCCAACTGTTTAAATTTATGCTCCTGCATACATATACAGGCAGCAACAGTTTAGATGCAATATTAAGAAAAACAGATAATAGATGTTTTTGTTAATATAGGATCAAAGGAGAAGGGAACTCTTCCTTGACAATCCTCTAATTAAAGTCTTAAAGTGTCTGTGTCTGACTCTAGTAAAATAAAAGGGTAAGAGCTTCAGTCAGACACCGTCTGTTAAGACTTTCAGTCTCTGGGTTAGTGTCTGTGTTTGAGGTACCCTGAGACCTTAACAACTCAAAACCCACACCATCTGCCGCTGATGGCATGGGGCGATGGGCAGACGGCTCTTCTGAACCGACTAGACAACCTGTCATGCCACAGGACTCTGAAAGGAAGCAGAGTGAACTGTCATGGGAATAACAAAACCAATGAGACCTGAGGCTTTATATACAGGAATAAATTACATTTTAAAGTGTTAGTTCACCTCAAAATGAAAATTCTGTCATTAATTCCTCATCCTCATGTCGTTCCACACCTGTAAGACCTTCGTTCATCTTCAGAACACAAATTAAGATATTTTTGATAAAATCCGATGGCTCAGTGAGGCGTATTACAGTTGAACCACTGTAAAGTGACGAGAACACTTTTTGTGCACCAAAAAAACAACAAAACACAGACTTTTCAATAATCAATATGGGTGATTTCAAAACACAGCTTCGAAGCTTTAGGAATCTTTTGTTTTTAATCAGTGGTTCGGTTCGTGTATCAAACTGCCAAAGTCACGTGAAGTATTGAAATTGCGAAACATTTATGAAGCGATGAAGCCTTGTTTACTGACATCACGTGAATTTGGCGCACAGGACCAATGATTCGAAACAAAAGATTCATAAAATTCGAAGCAGTGTTTTGAAATCGGCCATCACTAGATATAGTTGAAAAGTCGTTATTGTGTTTTTTTGGTGCACAAAAAGTATTCTCGTCGCTTTATAATATTAAGGCTGAACCACTGTACTCACATGAACTGCTTTAAACATGTTTTAGTTCCTCTCTGGTCATCTGAAAGTGTTGATTGTCTTGCTGCCAATGGAGACTCACTGAGCCATCAGATTTCATCAAAAATATCTTAATTTGTGTTCTGAAGATGAATGAAGGTCTTACGGGAGTGGAACAACATGAGGGTGAACTAAGCCTTTAATATCTATTCAAATAGAAAACTATTTTAAATAATAATAATAATAATTCACAATATTACTGTTTTTTGATCAAGTAAATGCAGTCTTTGTGAGCATGTGAGCAGTCTTTGTGAGACTCCAACCTTTTGAGAAGTGTATATATATATATATATATATATATATTAAATGTTTTCTTCTAAATGAGGCATCTATTTGTTTTTGTGCTGTATGTCTCTTCCTGTGCATGTGTCTCGTCAAATATGAGCTCGGCTGTTCTTTAATGAGTGACCTGAGCTATAAGACGGCTCAAACCAGGTGGAACCAAACAAAAGGGTTATAGTGAACAGCAATTACTGTCACATACCTTCTCCAGAAACGCCCCCTCACCCTTAAACGCTCCATTATGTGTGTTCCCATCATTGACTTTGCTAATCCCAAAGATCAACAGCCATTTTATTAACAAAACAGCCACATAAATAAGCCCATTGTTACGTGGGAATCATTTTGTGGTCGCACCAACAATGCAGACATACAGATAATGATTTTTTTCTTATGTTTCTCTCAAAACAGTGTTGCGAAACACCACAAATATTTGATTTCGATGCTCACTGTACACTAAGGAAGCACCAGGAGTTGGCAGGAAAAAGGACAATTGCAGTATAGCATTGTTTGCCCAGGATAGACATAACATATTTCATACATCCTGGCTGAGCTTGAACTCCTCTCAGCTACCGTGAAGACTGTTTTTAAAAGCCTTAAGGGAACCACAGAGAAATATTCATGGGGATATCATGCAAATACTAATGGCTTTGTATTATTTTAACAGAGACTTAGATGAGTTGCACAACACAGAGAGCATCTGAGGTACTCAGAGACAGCCGAGATCCATCAACACATCTGAGAACATCATTATGAAGAAACAGAAACTAGGACTGTTTGGAGAAAAAAAGAGAGCGGGTAAGAAAGCAACGACAGTTTGTTGTTCATGAAATTGTCTAAACTCATAAATAATGACCAACTCAGACAGACACAAAGGCCCAAACACATGATTATTGCTACAAACACAACCATTCTGGCATCTGTGAGTGTTGAAATGAATCTTCGGTTTACTCAAATGATTTATAGAAAATGACTAGTTTAAATTATTTATGTTTCCACATAATTAAATTATGAATCATACTGAATATGACTTAAAGCTACAATTAAACACAAACTACTAGGAAAAATCAGACAAAATCAATACAACTGAACTTGTAGCAAATCTAGCCACAAACAAATAAAATTCTGTCACCTTAAAAACCTTCTCAGCTGCAGAACTGAACGTTAAGAGCAGAATTACCTGCAGATGCAGACAGACACTCTGATATCGCAAATGGAGATAGTTGATGTCCAACCTGCTGCACCACCTCCATTATGAAGCAGCACTCCTGCTCTACCTATCCCAGAAAAGAGGCCTCAGTAGGGAAGAGCTGGAAGGAGAGTGGCTCTGTCAGGAGACTATGGGCCTGCACACTTGAGGAGCGCTGACATGGTCCATAGTGAGGACCGAGGAGGAGGGAAGAAAGACCTGAAGGGGAGGGGGTCGGGTACACCCACTTCTCTCTGTGGCTCTACTTGGTGAACAATAGAGAGTTTCAACAGTCCCAGAATCTCTTTAATGTGAAGAAGAGAAAACGGCCCCTTCTCCAGAGAGTCTGTCAGTCAAACCTTTGAATAAATTGTTTCAGAGGATTCTTTTTCTGTTTTGGGTGGCTATATTAATATATTTATAGCATATCTTTTTAACAAGTTCTGATATATACAGTAAACCAAAACGTCATGAATACTTTTGTTCCTTTTATACATACATATATGTATAAACATTAATATTTCAAATAAGTACTGTTCTTTGGATGTTTCGATTCAGCAAAGAATCCTGATATATACATATATCAAAAATATATCATTTCCCAGAAAACATACACACACACACACATATATATATATATATATATATATATTTGGCAGCACAACTGTTTTCATCAACATTGATAATAATAAGAAATAAATACAATAAAAAGAGTAATACTGTTAAATATTATTTTTTTTCATCTCTGATCAATAATATATATATATATGGAATGCTGAACTAGTGTTTTCCTCAGAAGTCAGGAGGTCAGGGCGTACTACACAATCTTCGACATTATCATAATTAACCAGAAACATCAATGGAGAACTTTTTAATCTTATAGTTTGTTTAAGATAACAGAAGGTTAAAACCGAGAGCACTGATGAGGGTGATGAAGACCTATCTTCACGCAACCTGATTAAATACTCAAACACACTCTCAGGTTTGAACCAACTTGGTCGCCATTCCAACTGCAGATAAATGCTTCGACTCTCTTTGAACAATGAGCCTCATATCTCCAGCTCCTCCAGTGCATGTCCGGGGGTCTGGTTTCAGAGCCCCCCACAGAGAAGGGGAAAGTGGGAGACTGGGTTTATCTCATCCACCATTAGCTCATAGACTCATATCAACAGGCTGTGTCCACATCTTGCGTCCACAAGCTCCCATCAGCCATTGTGAGAGGTCGAGCTCGACTGTAGCGGCGGAAGAGATATCCATTGAGACTGAGATTGAAAAGACCAGGTCAGGGCAAAGGTGAAAGGCTAGACTAGTTGTTCAACTCTATACGTCTCTACTGGAATAGTTACCACCCTAAAAGACAACTACAATGAACTAGCACTGACATTACAACATGACACCACTTAGTGCACTTCAATGTGTCTTAATGACAAGGGGAGTATGCTTTGCAGTATATGGTTACGTGGTCGCTAGGTTCATGACTGTAACTCAGTACGTATGTGAAAGTAATCTCGGCTTGCGTACGAACCACACTAAAGTGCACAGGAGACCAGACATACACTCACCTGTGAGGACAGACGCCAATCTCTATTGTAAAGTAGCTGAAGTAGACGTCCTGCTCATTTAGATGAAATTCGATGCAACCCCTGAGCCATGCTGAGAATCTGTAGCTAAAGTGCTTTAAAATGTTATTTAAAGGTGAAGTAGGTCATTTTTGTTATCTTTACATACCTTTATTTGAGTGCATCGACAGACAATAGTATTATTTTCCCAAGTTCGCAAAAGTGGAAGTTTTCATACACTGTTAAAGGGGTTCTTGATTAGGATTTCAAGATAGGGGTTATGAAATCAGGGGTTCTATGATTATGATTTTTAACTTTAGTTAGTGTGTAATGTTGCTGTTTGAGCGTAAACAACATCTGCAAAGTTACAACGCTCAAGGTTCAATGCAAAGGGAGATATTCTCTTTTACAGAAATCGACTACAACAAGCTTCTTCCCAGGTTGGTGACAACACAAACCCAAAAATTTACATCAAACCTGCCCCCGAGAACACGCAACAAAGGGAATGAGGCCATTAGAAAAGAAGAAGAGTTGTTGTAGTAGAGTGTTGTTACCATGCGGCCATTTTACGCCGGACTGCTTCACAATCGAGGGTCAATTCAATGCTGGATTTGTTCAAAAGATTAACATGATGGTACATGCTAGTCGATGAGTTGAATCAATGAATTCAATTGATCTACTAATCATGCACTAGCCTTACCATCTCTCCATCAGTGTCCGACTCCGTTTTGAACAATGTAAGGCTGAACTTCGTTACTGACAATTGTCATTTTGGCTGCGTGAGATTCTCCAGCTTTGTTGTTGTTGAGCAACTGAAAAGTGAGCTGTTAAAGCTCCGCCCTCTTTTGGAAAGTGAGAAATGTATTATGTTGGTCAGAGAAAAACATGTCAAATTTGTCTTCACTCCCTCAGCTGTTGTTTTAGAAACACTCACGCATCAGCATTAACTAGTTTTCTGTAATTTAATGTCAAGGTAATATAACACAACCAATAGTGTAATTAATTAACATTTAAAAAGTAAAAATAAAATTAAAAAAAAAACACTTTGCTAGATTTACAATGTTAATAACTGTTGAAGAGCATAATCACAAATTGTGAAAAGGAAAAAGGAACACGGAACAAATTGGTTTGGTGATGCTGACGGTAGTGAAAAAAAATACGTTTTAAAATGGAATTAATTGGTCTGAATTCTGGCTTTCTGAGCAGAATTAATCTCCTAGTAAAGGGACTGACTCAAATTCTGCAGCAGTTTTGTATTGACATGATAAAAACCCTGTCACATACAATACAATATTGAACAGACAGAAGAACTCTAAATAGACTTTCTTCTATCTTATTTTGGAGCGTTTTGGCAAAATGGAAAGAGACCTCGGCTCACTGCAGCAGAAGGAATTGCTGGAGAATGTCGGACTGCCAACAGTATGTAGGCAAATTTAATCTTCCCACAGTCTTTGACTGTTCAGGCAAAGAAACTCATAAAATAATTCTCTCCCATTCTGCCAAATGCACACACTCTCAAACAGTGCCGTTTAATTATGTTTCAGAGTTTTAATCAATGCTAGAAAGGTTAGAAAGTTGGAAATCCATTAAATACATTCAATATACCGATTAAACTCTTTTGTTTTATGAATTAATTATTCTTTTGAACTGGTTCTAAATGATTATAAATATATTCTTTGCAATAATAATAAGGCAATGCTATGATTTATTATATAAATCACTGGACTGTGAGACTTATACTTTGGTAACTGGAATACCTGATGTTCATATAAACATCAAATTTAATCAATAAATAAATATTCAAACTGAAAAAAAAAAATGTAACAGACATGTGGGGATTCTTTGGTATAGTGGCTTAAATGAAATATTGAATCGATTCAAACAAATCAAAGAATCAATACAAGTGAATTGACTCAAACAAATCAATGAATCAGTATAACTGAACAGACTGACTAAAATGTATCAGAATTCTCAGTGCTACTCTTTCCAAGCTTTATCAGAATCAGGTTCAATCATGTGTCTCAAGTTTAAATGAGGACATCTTGACAAACGGTCAGACAACCTCTGTGCCTCAGTTTGGGTCAGTCCCATTTCACTGTATAAAATTTATTATGGCTATTACACAGTACACAGAGTACTATCAATATTACGAGGGTCAGCACCACATAAGTAATGCTGAATTGCTCAAAGTCTGCTGATCCATCAGATACGGACTACTAGGAAACATCTAACGAGAAAGTAAATGAACCACATTGCTTGAGCTTAGGAAAACAACAAAAGTGGCATATTTAATAGTAAAACACTACAAAGGATTAACATGTTCATTTCATTGTACATATGATCAATAGTCACATGGATGCGTGCCAGAGCAATAATTAATGTGAGGATAAATTTTACCCTCAGCCAAAATTATATGCCCAGAAACAAATAATAGATTTGTGAGACCAAAGATTGCCCATTAGACATACACAAGACTAATTATATCTCATATTTAACCATTATAAAGACATCAGAGCTAGCAGCAAATGTCAGAAGGACTAGCCGAGGTTAGGCTGTTCTCGGCGGGGAACATGAGCGCTGAGTGCCCCATGATCGTCTGGATCTAACAACTCTGAAAACGGCGAAACATATTTTCCAAAAGGCACTATCTTTGTAAATAAACCACGGATTTGAGCTTTCAACAATTACATTCTCAACTGAAAAACTACTTCGTGACACAATATCAGTAGTATTTTTTAAATTATTTGGGTGTTCTCTTCCACCACTGACACTTTCTGGTCGGTGCGAGATGCATTCTGGCTTTCTCAAGTTCGCACAAGTCACCTCCTGATGCATCATCGATAAAAGGGGACACGCAGCCGTGGATTTGAACTGTACTTGGCTAGATGTGAACTTTGAATTGGAACAGAACTTGGGCTGCGACTGATGACATTTCACAAGAACACAAGTACAGACAAGAGCGCATACTGAGATAGGACTAAGATCTTGCTAGGCATACTAGAAACTTCCAGGCAGATGTGTTGAGGCAAGTTGGAGGTAAACACAGCAGGACAGTGACCCTCCAGAACCGAGTTCTAGAGCCTCGTCAGACACCGTGGTTTATTTCCAGGCTGGTACACAGATGACACCTGCACTGGTTGGAACAGCAAGGCCCAAGGAATGATTTATTGTCACAACCACAAGTGTAGTAGTAAATCAAATAGGTTACAGAGAACAGGTAATTGAACCAAATAATAAATTTACTCCATTAGGTACTTCTACCCATGATGTATTAAGTTACTAAAAGATCTCCTCCCGCCAAGTCTATCTGTCAGACGGCCACAGGCCCGACTTTAATATCAGTGAATATCTTCCAATCTATATGTCCCTTTTTCATTGCCGGAGAGGGTTGAAATGGGGTTAATGTTATTTGAAGTCGGACACACCTGTGGGAGAGATTTATACGGTACACTAGTTGCTGATGGGGAATCAGATAATTGGGGATCTTGACTCATGAAACAGGTGGAAAATTGGTGCTACCAATGTAAAAGCACTCTAAAATCAATATGCCACGACAATTCACAAACGAATAATAACAGTTTGTTTACACTACTACTAAAACGTTTGTACACAACAACCCATTCTTTATTATGAATCAACCTTTTAAAATAATAGTAAAGTCACCAAAAAATGAAGACATTAATAAAATGAAAATTTAATGAGCTTTGTAGACAAAAATAAATTGTTCCAACTTACGTCAACTTACTTCTAAATATATTTATATGTACCATTTTATTTTATTATTATTTTATTTTTAAGAATTATTTTAATTAATTTAAATAAAACATTAATATTTTAGGATTTTAAAAAAAACAACATTTGAAACAGTGACTTGAAACAGTTGTGTTTTTGGCTCAACTCAATGTTTTCATTTTGAAAGAACATATTTCAATTAATTAGGACAAAAATAACATTTGATCAGCTGGGAACAGGATTTCCCCTTCCCATCATGCTTTGCACAGGGCTGGATAGGGAGAGTAAATGTTGAAATAAAATGTTATTCAAGCATTTTTTTTATTAAGATGATAAAACTGGGAGTGAATAGAATAAAACATGATGTCATAGTTTCTCTGTGATGTCATAGTGTTTTTTATATGATGTCATAGTCTCTCTGTGATGTCACAGTGGTTTCACTGTGATGTCATAGTTTCTCTGTGATGTCATAGTCTCTCTGTGATGACATAGTGGTTTTTATATGATGTCATAGTAGCTCTATGATGTCATAGTGGTTTTTCTATGATGTCACAGTTTCTCTATGATGTCATAGTGGTTTTTCTGTGATGTCATAGTTTCTCTGTGATGTCATAGTGGTTTTTCTATGATGTCATAGTTTCTCTATGATGTCATAGTGGTTTTTCTGTGATGTCATAGTTTCTCTATGATGTCATAGTGGTTTTTCTATGATGTCATAGTTTTTCTGTGATGTCATAGTGGTTTTTCTATGATGTCATAGTTTCTCTATGATGTCATAGTGGTTTTTCTGTGATGGCATAGTTTCTTTGTGATATCATAGTGGTTTCACTGTGATGTCATATTTCTTTATTAATCTGAATAGTTTTGTACAAAATTAAGAATGTTCACCTGAATCAACTAAATGGCATTAAATTAACCTTATGTAATAAACTTATGTTTGCTGAAATAAATGAACCTGTTGACATTATCCAACATATCATTTTTTGAGTGTGGCACAATTTTTTTAGCTACAAAAACAATTTCATTTAAGTGTAATAAACCTGAAAATTTTTTGTCCCAAACGTTTGACTAGTAGTATACTTTTTAATGCAGAATTTGTTTGCATCAGCACGCAAACAATGCAAGCTTTGCTTGTGTTATTCTGTTTTAGGTTATAGGAAGAGACTCCCGTTTCCCACTGACAGGAAGACTGAACATAATCCCTGTATAACATACGGTACTTTCTACGGGAAACTCAGAGCTGACTTCTACAGGCTAACGCGCTAAACACCTGTTCCAGCACATGTTGTGTCAGTTACCGATGCATCCCCTGAGATGGCATTCACAAGGCACAACCAGAGCGCAAACGCTAAGGCCCCACTCACTTTGGAAAAGTTTATATTTAATTTTCAGTTTGTATCCCTTAAGTATAAAGTGATGCCTGCCTAATCAAAATCTAAGAAACACACATGATAGCATAAGTTAAAGTGTGTGGAACACTTTTACTTCCTGCATATCTCAGTTATCATTTTTCATTCGCCATCGGCAGAGACAAATAAAGCACAAGCTGTCCTAAACCCCTCTGCGCAGTTCCAGAGATCATTATTCACACAATCATAAACATTTCATTTCTGCACTGCACTCGAACATTTACATTTCCAAGATCAAATTCCTTCGTAGAGCCTCGAGCAACAATCTGACACTGCACACATCAATCTATCAGACAGTTTCCACTGCGTCCCTGCCCTGAAATACAACGTCAAATAAATATGAGAGACAAATATCTCAGATATAACCAGCAAGACAGCCGCGCATGCATTGTGCATGTGCACATCACATATATTATCTGTAATTTATGATTTATCAATGTCAACATGACACTTGAAGGCAGAACTGCACATTCTGGTGTTGGTGTGAATCCCTTGAGCTAACAGCCTGATCGAATCAATAGGCCTCTGTAGACAAAACACAGGGCTCAATATTTCCAGCTGTCAGACAACAGACACAGATCGAGGCGAATCGCAATATCAATCAATGGCAACTGTATCTTTTCAATGTCAACCAGTGAAATTTGAAACTGAGCAATATCTCAAAGGCAAAGCAGCACAACTTTATATATATATAATTTATCTTACATTCATTTAACCAGTATCAACATTTATTTAACCAAGCTCCAAAAACATTTGAATATTGTGAGATCTATGCAGTCTTTTTTTCAGTCTGTGTGTGTCACATGGGCAAATATATTTGATATGACTGCCTCTGGAGGAAGACATTGACGAATAGTTTTATTGCCCACTGGCATTCAGTCGCTTAACAGCTGAAACCTGTCTGCACCAGACATGAGCATTGTGTCTCGTCAAAACTAGAACCCATTAAAATCATTGAAGTTATAATATTATAATATATTTGTTTGGAGCATTTGAAAGGAGATTGTAAATGAGACAGTGTGTTGGAGAGTTCACAAAGAAACTTTCATCCATTTACTGACAAGCTTTAAAAGATTCGGCCCTTAAAAATGAATCATTTCAGACAGAGGGTCAAGAGTGATGGTTGAAAATAATCATTTTTTTTTGAGGGGAAAAAACCTAACATTATAAGATAACCTCATGGAACATATTAAAGGGGTCAGGAACTGCGTTGTTTTATTGTTTTATAATGTAGGGTGCACTTATAATGTTAATATGCTTTTTACATCAAAAGTTGTCATAATTTAGAAATAAAAGGCATTTTTCCTAACATGATTTTAGCCCTCTTTTTTGAACGGCGTGTCTGCTGTGAGACTTCAGTGTAAACATCCAGTGCTGTGATTGGCTAACATACTTGAATATGAAGTAGTTTTTTTTTTTTAGTACTATTACATCTCTCACTTTTAACTAATCGTGAAAAGTGTTGACTAGCGTTACATGTACATTACACAATGTAACCAAGCGCTGTTTGATTGACAGCTCCTGTGAGTGTAAAG
Organism: Zacco platypus; assembly: GCA_038088235.1. NCBI lineage: Eukaryota > Metazoa > Chordata > Actinopteri > Cypriniformes > Xenocyprididae > Zacco > Zacco platypus. The sequence goes on from CM076070.1 coordinate 7,366,009, forward strand.
GGAGCGTTCTTTGATCGCTTTCTATATATAATTTAATCACAGTTTAAATAACACATTATTTTCATCCTACTGAGAGAAACAACGTGAAGTTGACCATAACACATAAAGACAAAGAACATCTGACAGTATATGAATCATTACATATCAGATCAGGCGTTTATTAATTAACACAGTTACTTACATGTTGTTGCATTACTGTTGAGTTTGAAAACTGTTTGCAAAGCCTGTGTCAAAATGTGATTGACTTACCAAATGTACCGAATACAAATAAATAATTCTCAATTGAGACATTCGCATTGTTGAAAATAAATAACCATATTCCTAGCATTAGGATCCTTTGAAAGGTAATGTTATTTTTAGTCCTGTATCGCTCTTCTCTCCTCGTCATCTCACTAACACGCCAGTGGGTGGGGCTAACGCTACAATGATGAAATAGGCGTTCATTTATTTTGCAGAAGCGGCGTTTCACTTATTTATGCGGACAAGTCGTTCGCTGGGCCTGGTGTCAATAAAAGCTTTTATTGGACTAACAAGGAAGTGTTCAGTTCTGAAACTTGCAGGATATTCTTTTATAACCTCTTATATATGAAAAGCTTACAAAAAAAGTTGATTTCTCAATTCATGACCCCTTTAAAAAACTAAAAAAAAACATGTCATGATCCCTTTAAAAAATACTTGCTGTATGTAATTGATTTTTCAAATGTGAGTATCCTCAAAAAAAAAAGAGTTTGTCAGAATTAATTCACTTCCAGGATCAAATATGTCCCCAAAACATACCTGAATATGTACATTAACATTCTGGAAAGCGGCTGGCCCTGCTCGAATTATTCTAACAGTTCTTACGCAGTGTCCGGCCCAAAAGCGTTCAGACAGCTGATAAGAATGTTTGTATTGTAATCCCCGAGCGCTCCCGTCTGCTTTACCAGCCCAGATCGAGCTTGTTTGCTCTGGCAAAGCTGCTGGCCAATGCAAGCTGCCAGAACAGAGAGCCTGTAGAGAACAGAGGGGATTGTGGGATTGAGATCTCCAGTAAGATAGGGCTTAGATAGAGCTGGTGAGAAAACGCTGACAATCACAGATTTGGGCTTTAGGACATTAGGAAACACCCTGTAATGTCATTACCTCATTACCTCTCAACAAGATCCGGGCAAAAACAAGCACACGTACACCCCAAAACACCCCATGCACGAACATATGTGTTCTTTGTGTTCTACATTGTATTTTTGTGTCAAGCAGATTACAGTTTTGAAGATAAAACATCAGGATTTAAAAAATAGTATGGAGTATGCTGGAAGAGTCAACATTTTCTGTGGAAACGTGTAATGCTAATGTGAGCATTACGATGCTAGGGTGTTGCTAGGGCGTTGCAAAATGGGAGTTTTTAGATATGTTGTTGGTGTTTGCTGGGGCATTGCTATGTAGTTGCTAGAGTGTTGTAGGTGGATTTTTACAGTCATTTTTACAGCTATAGAATGTAATGTGGTTGCTAGGATGTTGCTATACGGCTGTTAAGATGTTTGACTGTTTTTAGAGCATTGCAATGCAGCTGCTAGGGTGATTTGGGTGGATGCAGTGCAGTTGCAGGTTTTTGAATGGTTGCAACTGCAATGCATTTAGTGTATTGTGGGTGGTTGCTAAAGCTTTGCTACGGGGTTGCTAATGTGTTTTAGTGGTTTGTACAACACTGTAATGTAGTTGCTAGGTGGCTGTTAAGGTGTTGAGTGTTTTTAGAATGTAGCAAATCTGCTGAGGTTGTTAGGGTGTTGCTATGCAGTTGCTAAGGTGTTTTAGTGGTTTGTACAAAAATGTAATGTGGTTGCAATGTGGCTGCTAAAGTGTTGAGTGTTTTTAGAATGTAGCAATTCTGTTGTGGTTGCTAAGGTGTTGCTATGCAGTTGCTAATGTGTTTTGAGCGATTGCAGTGCAGTTACTAGGGTGTTGTGGGTGGACGAGACTGCTATGTGGTTGCTAAAGTGTTTTGAGTGTTGCTAGCGTTGCTAGAATGATGTTAGGTGACTGCTAAGGTGTTCTAAATATAGAATGTTGAAATTCTTTTATTAGGGTTTATTAAGGTTTTATGGGTGGTTTCAAGAGAATTAGTATGCAGTTGCTGAAGTGTGAATGGTTTTGCTAAGTAGTTTCAAAGTGCTAAGTGTTTTTCACAGCAACATAATTTGGTTGCTAGATGGCTGCTAAGTTTTTTTTTAGAATGTTGCAATTGTGCAATTAGAGTGTTGTGATTGGTTGCTAGGGGGTTGCTATGCAGTTTCAAAGGCATTTTGAATGAATCAGAACACTGCAATGTAGTTAAAGGGCATTGTGTAAGGAGTATTGGACATTTATGATAGTTTGTTCAATTGAGATTCTGTAAACCTCAGAAAGATAATTAAAAGTGAATCACCATAGGATAAAAGTCGTATTAATGACATCATTCATCATTCTGGGCCACAGGCCAACCAGCTGTGCATATGCTAAGGTGAAATGACTCCATCTTTAGAAGAAGCCAAGGGCTCCATGTGACCTTGTGACTCTTGGCTCTGACTCAGAATGAGACTTTAGAAGTGTGAGGTTACAGAGTTTTTACCTCAACATCTCTTCACTTCACAAACTTGACAAGAGATAAAAGACAGGAATATAAAAGAGAGGCAAGGTGAGAAAGAGAAGACAAGGGGACAGGACCTTACATCGCTGGATATCTTCCTCAGATCACTGTCTGACATTCACTATATCCTCTCCACCCACCTATCTACTGACAGGTTTAGAAACCAATATATATATATATATATAATTATATGTGTAATATAGGGTTCAAAACACACAAGATTCCCTGACTAATTGCAAAGTTTGATTATCATACAATGAAAACTTTTAGGTCCTGTCAGTTTAAACATTCAAGAGATTTTAAACCATTTAAGTGCACAAAGACACGAAAGAGAACTAAATTCTTAGCGTGCGGCTGTTTTGTGCGCGCAGCCGCACAGATACACATGGACGCCGAATGCCGTTCCCTTCCACACCTATTTGTGCCTGAACGGACACATGCATGCTAAAAAAAATTGTCAAAATGCATGTAAAAGATTGACTATCCTTGCAAACACAATTGATTATGGCTTAGGAGAATGAAACAATTGAGAAAGAAAACCGGATGTGTAACAGTATTTTGGATCCGCGCCGTACATTCAGTCTTAAAGTGACAGCAGCCCCTGCTGATTTCTGTGTCAAGAATATTAATTAAATAAAATAATTAATTAAACAACAAAAGACACAGAGTGTATCACTTTTGTAGTTTTAACACAAATTAATTATATTTAATTTATACAGTGAGACTATGCAGGGTTATTTTACATCTGATTTTTTCAATTTCTGTACCTGAAAATATAAAGCACTATTTATTTAATATGTATTTTTGTTCTATTATATTTATCTATGCTAGTCATTTTTTTATTTTCTATACATATTCACTCACCTACAAAACCAACCCAATCGTTCTAGAATCGTGCAGCACTAATACATTTTAATTATATACATTTTATAAGAATTATATTTGTGATTTCACAAGCTTTATGACTTTTGCTGTCACTGACACAATTAAGATATTAAAGATTTCATTTGAGACTGCTTTATCCTGTAGGCTGTCTGTAAGAAACAGAGATGTAATTTTTTTAACAGTGCTGCTTTTCCCCTGTCTAATAATCCCACGCTGGGACTGCTTAAGTAAATGTCATAATTTCCGACGAATACCGCAGCTGATGGATGACCGCTGCAAATTCAACATCGCATGTCACTGCAAAACATCCTTGTAACTGGATGTTTTTGTTGAAGGCCTCACAAGGATCCTTGACAGGGGAAGTAGTCGAACCTTTTCTGAACCAATCACAGCCTCCGCTCTGACATAACGACAAATCCCTTTCAGTACCATTCAATTATTTTTCTCTGTCTAACCAACTTTGACAGTTCGAAATGTGAGTAAAATCTCTGCAGGACAACGCAAACCCTCAAAAAGTGTTGACAGCTTTCACTAGGAGATAAGAATCATGACATCTGCTAATCTAATGTAGCCTGCACAGTCTCTTGGGGACTGGATGGATAAGACAGATCTGTCTTCAACAACGACCATGGGAAATGCAGCAGACATGCATTTATGTCTCACCTATGTTCACAACACTGAAAAATCATCTTGCATTCTTGACTACTTGTGCTCTGGACATAATATTCACTTTTGAGCTAATAGGAGCCAGAGGATTTAACATCCTTGTGCAATAAAATGAGGTGAATAATGACATCGTTGATCCAACTTCAGAGATTTGGGGAGGATCCGTTATGTGGGCTGGAAATGCACAATTATCCAGATGCATGACTTGGAAAGTTACTTCTACTGGATCACACTCATGATGTGCAATTTATATACAAAGGTAGAGACATGTTTGCATTTACAAACGAAAGCTATAAATAGAAGGGAATATATATATATATATATATATATATATATATACGTATTGTCAAAGTGGTAGCTGCATATACTGTTAATGGAGGGATAGAAATCTCTCAGATTTCTTTAAACATATTATTATTTGTGTTCTGAAGAAGAACAAAAGTCTTACAGATTTAGAATGAAATGATGGTGAGTTATTAATAACAATTTTCATATTTTGGTGAAGTAACCCTTTAACAGTTATGATGTCACAAGCATGTGTCTGCTCACATTTAGTTATAAACACCAGTATTACTTTTGTTCTGATTGGCTACCATCTTAGAATAGGAAATGAGTTATAATACTTGGCCAGGTTGCTCAATACAGGTATTTATATCTAAATGTGAGTAAGTCACATGGTTGACATCATAACAGTTAAGGGTTAGTTCACCCAAAAATGAAAACTGTGTCTTTAATTACTCACCCTCAAGACATTCCAAACCTGTAAGACCTTCGTTCATCTTCGGAACATGAATGAAGATCTTTTTGAAGAAATTATCTTAGAGATTTCTGTCCCTCCATTGACAGTCTATGCAACTACTAATTTGACACTTCAAAAAGTTCATATAGAGATCGTAAAACAAATCAATATCAGAGCGGATTTTCTGAAGACACGTGATTGCGTTATATGATGAACAGATTTAATTTAGTCTTTTTATTCACATAAACATTCATCAACACACACATTAGTTATGGTAAACAGAAGCAAACATTATAATTTGAAATTTACATTTTACATTTATTCATTTGGCAGACGCTTTTATCCAAAGCGACTTACAAGGGGAGCAATGGTCATGGTATAGAAGGTGGAGAGAGTGCTGTTCATTCACAATTTAAATGCGAGAACCAATAAGGTTAATTCTCATGTGTTTCCGCAAGAACCAATGAGATTTGTTGTCGCGCATCAAGCAAGTACAGTTGAGCTTTTGTTTGCTGATTAATGTTTAAATGCGATTAAAAGCCTAAATACAAACTTTATCTCATAAAGTGATCATGACTTTTCAGAAAATGTGGATTAAACGACTCAACTCATATTAGGGCTGCACGATTTATACCACAATATGAAAAATAACATTGAACTTGAACGTTATTATCGCTTAAATGCGATTCTTAGTGCGATTATGAAATCGCAAAGGCTGCGATTATTTTTTATGCGCAACTTGTCAATGACGTACGGCTCCCAATGCTAATCCATCTGAAAGCACTGCAAGTTTGAGTCGCTCATAATGTAGATTTGAAAAAGCAATTCGTTTCAAACATCTTGTCCAACAAAAGACAACATTTAATAACATGTTTTTACTCCAAACTCACTTCATAAGGACAGTTGAGCATCCTTCTGTGAGATGATGTCGCTTCTTACAAAGAATAAGGCAGTTGTGTGTTTATTAGTTATGTTTCAAAGTGTTTCAATCTTCTTTATTCAGCTACAGCGATGACGCGTGTTATCTTCTTCTGCGGCAGGGCATATTTTGCGTTTATGAGCAAGAGCGCCCTCTGGCTTTCAGATGGAGAAGCGTTTACTACTGATCACAGCTCTGACAAGCTGAGTATTAAATAATCGCAGACCTTTTAATCGCGATGAATCCTGCGGCCCTAATTTATATGGATTACTCATCACTCAGGTTGTATTAAAAATATCTTCATTTGTGTTCCAAAGATGAACAAAAGTCTTACGGGTTTGGAACGATGTTGCGATGAATAAATGATGACCAAATTTTCATTTTGGGGTAAACTAACCCTTTAAGACGAGCCATTTGTGCATTTTAGTTATCATAAATAGTCTTGGTGGATATTGGAGTATTTCAACATAGTGATCTAATTCTTATTTCAAAATGGCAAGAAAATCCTATTTTCGCATACGGCCTCTTTAATCTACCCGAGCTAAAGCAGTGCAAGAGGAACTGTCAGAGAGCACTGACACCCCAAAGTGCCACGTCAGCTCTTCAGATAGCCTTAAAGAATGGAACGCACAAAGATAAGGAGAGCGAGCCAAAAAGCATCTGAATTGGCTCAGAATCACTCCAAGAATGAAGCACTTAACCACAGAGCCAGAACGACAACAGAGAGATAGGAAGAAATCTCCCTAAAGCTCTGTCTTTCATCTTTCTTATTCATGCAAGCAAATAATCATGCAAAGAACTCAATCAAAAATGCACCTCATAAAATACACAAATGGAAAAATGTCAAGCATGAGAACATTTGAAATGCAAAACTACATTTTTACACATTTTGGTGTTTTAGATGGTTGCTAGGGTGTTGCTAGGTGAGGTATTCTGGCTGTGGGGTTCTCCTTTTTCGTAAAACTATGCATGATTGTACACATTTTGCGTTAAGTTGGTTTTGAAAAAACAGTCATATTAAACACTAACAGTAAAAGTACTAATAGTAAGAGCAAGCATCGCAAATAACCCTGTTTGTTTTGTCCAATAAAAAGCTTCCTGAGCAATTGCAATTGCAGACAAAACAGGTTTAGTTCCCATGGCACCCACCTGGGTTGTAGTTCAAGTCCATGACGGGACGGGAGCTCTATCTTTCCAGCTTTTGTGATTCAACAAGAACACAAAGATCCGTCCTGCTCTTCTCATCTGTGCATTTCTCAAGGTTTCTTTCCTCTCCTCATCTTGTTTTTATCTCCCTCCAACATGATATTCACTGCGTTTGATCTGATTTGAGCTGCAATCTCAATTACCGAGTCAGACCATCACTGGTCAACAGGTTCTGTTCCTTTCTATGGGTGTGTGTGCAGAGACGGGGCAGTTCCTTGCCTGAGTCGAGCGCAGTGTCTTGGCTAGGATGGTGTTGAATGATGCACTTTGACGATCTAGCGGAAGGAGAGCAGGGGAGCTTGCCTCATAAATCACTGCTAAGGCTCTTGGGGGTCTCGGCCTGGCCTGTAAATTTGATGATCGAAAAGCAGGCACTCGGCCAAACAGCTCAGCCCCTTACCGTGGCTCTATAAATACAGACAGAACTGCAACCGGTCGCTACGGTGAGGAAACTGATTCCTCTGTTGCACTTTGATCCTTTAAAATCTTATAATCCGCTAATTTCGCTTTAATCTGCCTGTAAGGAATGACGTGGATGATTTAATTTATTCTGTGGAAAGTGAAATGCAGCTCCAAAAATGAACACTGTGAAAGTAGTTCATATGTTTTGTTTTCAATTAGATCTTCATATGTCATATCTGGAAGCAGAGACCAGGATTTTAGAGAATAATGATTTATTAATAAACAAACAAATAAATATTTACCATGTATATAAATATTTATAAATAAATGAATAAAATAAAAATAGTATAAAAAAAAAAAAAATATATATATATATATATATATATATATATATATATATATATATATATATATATATATATATATATATATTATACTATTTTTTATTTTTTTATATGTGTGTGTCTGTGTGTGTGTGTATATCCTGATAAATAACTAAACAATTACCATGCATAGCTTAATAAATAAAAAACTGTGATGTATTTATAAATGAATAAAATTAATAAATTAAATATATATTTGTAAACTTAAATATTTGAATATATTTATTAAAACATGAATATTTTTCATAAATGATTAATAATATAAATAAATAAACATTTAATGTATGTGTAAATAAAAAAAATAAACATTTCTTATGCATAAATAATAATAATTAACACGACAGACAGACAGACAGACAGACAGACAGACAGACAGACAGACAGACAGACAGACAGACAGACAGACAGACAGACAGACAGACAGACAGACAGACAGACAGACAGACAGACAGACAGACAGACAGACAGACAGACAGACAGACAGACAGACAGATAGATAGATAGATAGATAGATAGATAGTTGTGTGCCGAATAAATTCCAGCAGAAGATAGCGTCCGCACCTGTATCTTCCCTCCATTTTCCAAACTACTGGTCATGTGAAACTGATATGTGACAGCGTAATGTCATACAGGTATACATTTTTTTTTTTTAAATTAATTATTAAATGGTTTAATTAAGGTTTATACATGCTAGTTTCCATCATTCAAGATAAAAAAAAATTATTACAACTGTATCTGCCAGTTTGGTAAGTGTTAAATCATTATTAAACAGCAAGCAATGCAAAAGCTGAATTCACTCACTTGTTTTCATTCACTCCATTAAGTGGACTGTATTGGTGGAGTAATAGAGAATAGTACATGACAGTATAGGGAACAATTTCAAACACAGCTTATGACTATTTATTTACATAAACGTTACCCAAATAGCTTTAGCATCCACTGAGCACGCAGTCAATGACAGTCTATGACAGCTTTAGGCTGCTGACACTGTGAAAAGCGCCGGTTATATCTGCAATGCTGGATATGTCAGAGGTGCAAAACAGGTCTAGAATGTTCCCTAGAGTGTCAACACAGTGTTCACTTACACATGATCTGTAGATGTTGAAGATATGTTGAATGTAAAGGCTTAACCTGATCTGTGTTGGTGGAGAGAGTGTATCTGTGAGAGAGAGAACGAGTATTTAAGGGGCTAGAGGTTTGCTATGACAGCCAAACATCCCCTCTGTTACCAGGTTATGTAAGCGTATGTGTTTCCCGTTTTGTCACTGGCATCTGTATGCCAGCTCAGACACACACAAACACACACAGTCAGTTCCTGAAAATACACACTTCTTGACCTCTCATCTAAAGTGAAATTCTCTCATCAATTATGACCCTTGTAGACTATTAAAATCTCTTTCTGAGAGCCTGGTCAACATCTCTCAAATATAATCAGAGCTTCAGTGTCATGAAATGACGGCTGAGCCCTGTTTAGCTCCAACTGCAACGCCAGAACCCTGTATCGGTGGACAACTGCCAGAAATGTGCGACGTAATTCTGACTGAGAAACACAAACACACACATTTCATCCTGCAGAAAGATTATTTAAAGAGGTTTGGAAGCCAAATCCAGACATCAGACTGTTCTACAACGAGAAGTTCAGGCTTGACATTAAAACCCGCCAAATACGGGTGGATTCCAGCAGTGTCGCGTGACGCAGTTTGGCGGGTTGAACTTTAGATATAATGTATTGTACCCTTTTAAAAAGGCATCTGAAATAATAAACTAAGTGTAATGTAATGTTGTCAAAAATATCTATTTTTCGATCCTGAAATATCTGAAACTCATACTCATATCTGAAAGCTTCCGATACTCATTTTCCACAGAATAGATACACGATTCCAGCTGCGCTTTCTCACTCTCTCATCTCTCCAACAGCAATGTGATCCACAAACTTGCCTCCCTTCACTCACTAGTTAAATTTCGGTATGGGGTTTTTACTAATTTTACTCATTCCCGCAGATTTGTTGTTATACTGAAAGCGTGTAGACATATAGCCACCTCTCAGTACAAAATTGAGTTCTTTTTTCACTGCTTATTGCACTTAAACAGTCAAATACACGCAAAGTAATGTCAAAATGCCAGTCTTGGCAGGTATTCAAAACATAAACACAGTCAGTTTTAAGTGAACGTAAACAGTTGAGAAAGAAAACGTATGTGTAACAGTATAATAGATCCGTGTGTTAGGACTTAAAGTGACAGTAGCCAAATATACCTGCTGCCAAATTATGAGATAATATTAAAAATATCTATATGGTATTTTTCCCCCATCAAAATTGTGGCCAGTGAAAATGCTAAGTGGCTAGTAACTTTGGAAAACCACTAGCCACAGTGGCTGGTCAGCAAAGAAGTTAATGTCAAGCCCTGAATGTAAACAAACAAACAAAAAAAGGCTATGAAAGCTAATTTTTTAAACTAAAATAAAAATTAATTGTTGTATTTTACATTATTTAGAATGTAAAATTAATTTAAAGATGGTTTTAAGCTGTTATTGCGACAGGGTTATTATCGTTAACTAAAACCTAAACCATATGTAAATAATTAAAATATAAAAAACATATTTTAGTTCTGTAATACGTCTCATTTTCAAGTAATAAAATAGCTAAAATTTAATAAACTAAAACTTTAAAAAAACAACAACTATATAGTCATTTTTAAAATAGAAAAAAAAACTATCTGGAAATGTCACAATTTCATTCAAGCCAATACAACAATAAACATAATAACACCTATTATAATAAAAACATTTTAGCACATTTTATTGACAATCATGTCATTTACTGAAATCTCCAGTTCTTTCCAATGGAATTAGTGACAGTAGCCAAGGGGTGGAGCTTCACGAAGGGGCAATTTGCATAAGCATTTTGAGCAAAAAATGGTTAAATAAATATATAAAAAATAAATGTTTTAGACATTGTTGGAGCAAAGCAGTATTTGTCCCCATTCCACGTAAATAACCATCATGAAAAGTCTGCCTAACGTCTCAAATGGGACAAAATTATTCCATCAAATATAATACAAGGATTTTTACAGTTCTACATTTTGCTGAAATCCATGCTGTTTACAGAAATCTCCAGTTCATTCCTATGAACAGTAACCAAGAGGGTGGAGCTTCATGAAGGGTGAATTTGCATAAACATTTTAACATAAAAAAGTTAAAACATTTAAGATTATTTTAATAATGTATGAGGAAACACTACAGACATTAAATCTTATGATCTACGTCTTACAGTATATTTGTCTGTTCAAGGCCAAAGGTCTGCAGATTTAATTTAAATCTCAATATTTAAAGGAAGCCGAGAGAGAACAGCGGAAAGAACTAGACCTTGAGAGAGACCGAACAATGGCAAACTCATTTTCCTTTTCTCTGTCTTTCCAATCATGCTGAGCACACAAGACATATCCCACACCAAGAGCACTCTGGGATATCTGCCGTTCCCTCGTGTTATTGCTGATGCCGCTTTCAATCTCGAGTGGCATCAATCATTTCCTTTTGACGAGGAGCCCAGTCACAACTTTAGCTATATTAGATAAAGGCCTGAAGAATCAACCAGTTTCCCTTTATAATCACCAGTATCTTAGTTTAAACAAGTTGTTTTGTCATTTCACAGTTAAAATGCTATAATCTAACTCTTCCCTGCTTCATTAAAACCCTATTAAGTGTGAAATTTATTCATTACTCAAAAAAGAGCTTTTATGTGACAATGTATCCAAAATTTCTATATTGCATGAGAACAGAAACACCAAGGAGGAGTGTATTCATGAATATTCATCAGTACAGCATTCTAATTGGCTGATGGCACCGCCTTTGCAATTACTGTTATTAAAAACATTCCTGTCCTCTCTAGAGTATACTTTAAGTATCAGTAGCAAAGCAAACCTTTTACAGCTTTCCTTTGATTTACAAAAGACGCTCCGTGCTGAGGTGTTCAAACGATATTGCTTTTAAAATAGGACATAAACACAATATTCCTAAGGTCAACTCCAGCCTACATAGGGCGGTTCTGACATCTGGAAATCGTAAAACACTCAGTAAAAATGGCTGACATGTAGATGTGAGGAAAAATAAAGCTCATATCGCCACTTCCTCTGCCAAGACGAGTCCTGTGAACTTAAATACACATCAGAAGGGTATTTATGGTGTGCGAAAGCTCTGTGATGACAGAAAGCGCTTGAGTTTCCCCTCAGCCCAGGATGAAAACTGGAAAGAACAGTAGAACCTGCCTGCGTAGGTTCCCCTCACCCCAGACGAGTTTCCTTGACCTAAATCCGAAGTCGAGTAATAAAAGGGTTCATTCAGGTTTGCATAAATGAAAATCACCAATTTTTTAAGCATGTTCAGCACACTCTCATGGCAATTCATAACTATTTTACATTTAATATGATCACTTATATACTTTCGTATTAGAAAACATGCACATACTCTACAAGCTACTAACTAAAAGTAGCTAACTATACTGAAATTACTTATCTTTTTAAATGAATGACTTTCCAATCAATAAATTTATCATTTAATCAGAGCCACATATATTTGGCATGTAAAAAGACAATTTACAAGAATCCAAATGTAACAATTCACTAGAACGAATCAGATTTTCCAATGCTTGTATGAGAAAAAGAACCATTTACAATGAATCAATTCACTAGAATGAATCAGACTTCTCATACTAAATATGAGAAAAAGAAACATTACGGTCAAACCAATTCAGTAGAATGAATCAGATTTCCCAATGCTTGTATGAGGAAAAAGAACCATTTATGATGAATTGATTCATTAGAACGAACCAGACTTTTTAAAAATACAAAATATGAGGAAAAACAACCATTAAGGTCAAACCAATTCAGTAGAATGAATCAGATTTCTAAATGCTAGTATGAGAAAAAGACCATGTAAGACGAATCGATTCACTAAAATGAACCACTTTAGTAATAATAAATATGAGTAAAAAAAGAACCAGTAAGGTTGAACCAAATAGTTTGAATTTGCTGGGGAAATCCTGGGAAATAGAAATCTCAGTTTCAGTTACAGTTACGAACTTAAGTTTGTCTAAATTAAAAGAGATAAGTTCATAAAACTCAAAAAAAAAAAAAAATAAAACAGTTAAATTTTTTTAAATATATGAAAGTAGCTGAGTGCACATTCAGCAATGACATCACATTTTGGTTAAAAAAAAAAAAAAAAAAACGCCACTAGGCCACATGATTGAATCTATTTTTTTCAGGTTCCCTGAACACTAAACTTTAGCGGAGTTGTAAAAACTTAAATCTCTGATTGATGGTGAATGAACTCAAAAATAATAGTTATTTGAACTTTTTGGCACATTTTGAGTAAAAGGTCACTAAGGTTCACAAAGACTTTTAAATGTTACATATGAGAGAAAGAACCACATAGTATGAAGTGATTCACTAGAATGAATCAGACTTTCCAGTGCTACTATTTATTTTCTTATATTGTTTACCAGACAAATGTTGGTCTCAGCGTTCATTACTTCTATGTGTGTCTGCGACACCAACCTAGAGATATACTTATTGTTTTTGTTCTTTTACAACATTGGATGTTCTAGAAGCGAAAAATAAGATTTTCTGGGAAAATATTCAAAACTCAAGCACATTTCTAAACCTGGGAGCATACCAGTAATTTTCCAAACTCAACAGTAAGAATCAGATTATCACGAGAACTACTTATACCCACACAGAGGTCTAGCTGTGATACAAATCCCTCCGTTTGTCACCGAGCTACACTGTTCTCAATCAGGTCTAAGATTGTGCTATCAGCACCCCTACAGACATTTCACTTAAGAAATATCAGTTCCCGGAGTCATGACAGTTCTCAAACGAGACCAGAGGGTTATGAAAGACCAGGACTGAGAGAGGAGAGAGACGGCGGATTAATCACACTTGAATGAAGTGAACGATGAAACAAATTGAGTACAAACTCTTCCTTCGGTCCCTCAGGCGACGAGAGGACGAGGAAAACACGCCGTGTGACAACATGATTCAATGAATGACCGCCATCAATCACACACTTCAGAGGATGAGGGAACAGCAGGGAAAACAGCAGGAGAGCTCAGAGAAATAAACGAACACGCACACAGACAGACGTCGACTCTCACAGCTGGGCCTGAAACTGTTTTTTTTTTCTAATTAGTTCGTTAATTAGGGTGAACCCATTGATGGAAGTTTGAGCTTCAATGCATGAGGTTCTGAATGGACTAAAACCTGCTTTATCAAATACACAAATGTGTTAGAACTGGAATATAAGCACAAACTGAACTGTCACAAATCTAATATGTTTAGTATGTGAATCAATACACTAAAAAAACTGGTTTAGGTTGACTTTGAAGCAATTTTCTCTTGGGAATTGCTAGTAAATTTCACAAATAATCACGAAGAAATGACAAAAAATTGGTGAAAATTTTAAAAAGAAAGACTGAAATAACAGTTTTCATTTCATACAAGTGCTATCAATCGATTATTCGCGATTAATCTAAAAGTTTCTGTGAATATATACACAATATACACATGCATAATAAATATACACAGTACACACATATTATGTAAACACAAACACAAACAAGTGATTAATTGCGATTAATTGTTTGGTGGTACTATTGTATATATTGACTTGGATTAGACACTATTATAAATACAATACACTTTAGGACACTGACAGATTTATGTGGAGAAGCCAAAAGAGACATAAAGATGATAGACTGTGGTGTTCAATTACTTTATCAAAGGAGATACAATGTATAAAGTGAAATTGTATAAGCACCTTCACCTACAAATCATTGTCGGTTGAGAAAACCATGAGAGATAAAACTGAATCCCTCTTTATAAAAAAAAATATCAGACTCGGCCAAGAGAGTTTCACTCACCTGAGGCTATTTCATTCTGGCAAATACTAATTTACAATAGGATTGTACTAGTTTGAAGGACCCAAAAATGGAAATTGTGACTTTAAAGTATTTACTAATCCTCATGTTATCCAAAGGCTTTCAAAAAGATGCAAAAGGACCATAAAAGTGGTGTACCCAACTATATTCCAAGTTATCTGAAATCAAACAATAGCTTTGCTTTGAAAGAGGAATTTAACATATTCACTAAATGTCTTGACATCTAGCTCTTCTTGCTATGTTTATTGAGATTTAATGAGCAAAGCTGCTTTATTTGATATGTAAAGGAATCATTCATTTGAATTGGATCATTTCAATTAACTTGGGATATTCTGCTAAGTCACATGGGCAACTTTTAAGATATTTTTATGATGCATCTGTTTTTGGTCAAGCTTGACAGCTCCAGTTTCTATTTATTTTCATTGCATGGAAAACAGCAATGTTTATAATTCATAAAAATTTCTCCATTTGTGCTCCATAAGGTTGAGTGAATGATGACAGAAATTACATTGTTGGTTGTACAACTTCTTTTAATGAAATGCAAATATAATTTACAGGATAGCCAATCTACTTACGGCCTCCCTAAATACTAACATGCCAAGTTATAACTCATTTCAGCCCTCTGAGCTTTATTTATATTAGACAGAAGCACAGATAAATATGAACCATGCTGACATGAGGAGCCCATAAATAATGCCTGAGGAACTCGGGGAACCATCAAGTAAGACAGGACAAACAAAATGGTCGATGTCTGCAAACGGACAAGAATGTGACTTGTAAAGAACACATTTCCATGGTTTGTATGGTTTGTGTGGATTGTAACCAAACGTTTGTAAAGAACAATGTAAAAGGGGATTGTCCAGATGCACTCAAAAAGTTATAACTTCTTTCAGAGTCTCTCCATCAGTGTCTCTGCTATGGACAATGGTTATTTTGGCTGTGTGAGATTCTCCAGTTTTATTGTTGTTGAGTATTAGAAGCGTGAGCTGTTAAAGCTCCGCCCACTTCTGGAAAGGGGGCCAGGAGCAGCAGCTCATCAGCATTTAAAGGGACACACACAAAAACGGTGTGTTTTTGCTCTGTGGGCATCTGTGGGGTATTTTGAGCTGAAACTTCAGACACATTCTGGGGACACCAGAGACTTAAATAACATCTTGTGAAAAGGGGGAATAATAAGTGCCCTTTAAAGAAACGCTGAACTGATCAGACACTTATAAGGGGCGTTCTTTCATTAATATAATAATAGTAAACACTAAACAAGAACCTAGAACTGCATTACAAGAAAACTTCTAACACTAGCAGCAGTAATGCATGAGAGGCAGCTATTCTGTGCTAAACCGTAATTTATAATGGTTCGATTGAGCAAATTGCCCAGAGCCAGAGGGGTTCAGGAGAAGAGTGAAAGAAATCGAATCACAAAGTGCACAGTGATTCATTTTGTACACTGCTTCTGTGAGATTAAATAAAACACTGAGCTTTTAGTTCCATGATAAAACCAGGTATATCACTTACATGCACAAACACTAGATATGTATAGCTGGGAACTGTTTTCTGTGAAGGTCAAATATAAAAGTAGTGCTGTACTATGATAGCAAAAGTTATTTTATTTTGTGTCCTAGAGCATTATCTCTTAGCAAAGATATAATTTTGAGCACTGCTTTCAGAAAGCATACACTGAAGGTAGCCGGGCCTGACAAGTTAATGTGGAGAGTCATCGGTTTTGTCTTGAAAAACCCACAGCTATAAAATGTCTCTAATTACCCAGAGGATATGGCAAGGCCACATTTTCTATGAGGTCACTGTCTCTGGGGAATTTCTGACATCACTGTCACTGGAATGATAATTAACTCAATCTCATCTAACTGGGGACTGATAAACGCTGCACTACTGAATACATAATCTCTCTTTTCAAAATTAGATTGCACTCTATATAGTAAAACCTAGTTTTAATGATGACATTTTGGTTTCCCTATGAAACTGAACAGAAATGGAAAAGAACAAAACATAAACCCAAACAAACAGAAAACAGAACAATAGAAAACAACAATTCTAAACAATACACAATGAACCTAAACAAACCTCCTGAAACAAACCAATTCTAAACAAAACATACTGATCTTAAACAAACGAAAAACAAAACAATAAAACAAAATGAAATAAAACTAAACAAACCTCCTAAAACAAACCAATTCTAAACAAAACATACTGATCTTAAAGAAACGAAAAACAAAACAATAAAACAAAATGAAATAAAACTAAACAAACCTCCTAAAACAAAACAATTCTAAACAAGACATACTGCTCTTAAACGAACTAAAACAAAACAATAAAACAAAATGAAATAAAACTAAACAAACCTCCTAAAACAAAACAATTCTAAACAAGACATACTGCTCTTAAACGAACTAAAACAAAACAATAAAACAAAATGAAATAAAACTAAACAAACCTCCTAAAACAAAATCAAAAAATAAACCCAAACAAATATACTAAAACAAAAGTAGATAAAATTTAACAAAAGAAGTTTGTCAAAACAAACTTTGATTTTGGCTTGAGAAAGCCTTTCCAGAATTTTGAAGTAGTTTTTATAGCTTAAAGTTTGTGTTGGTTCTAAGGACATTCAGTCAATCGGATTTGAATTTTAAATTTGAATTATTGACCGTTGGACTTTAAAGAGACTTGGTTTATTTGAACATTCTGTTAATGTAAGTCTATGGGATTTTGGGCCAACAATAGAGTAGACCAAAGTAGAATAGAAAAGAATAGAATAGAATAGAACAAACCTAACCAAACATCAGGCAACAGAAAAGGATGGAACAGATACACAT
This sequence comes from Zacco platypus, assembly GCA_038088235.1. Lineage (NCBI taxonomy): Eukaryota > Metazoa > Chordata > Actinopteri > Cypriniformes > Xenocyprididae > Zacco > Zacco platypus. The sequence goes on from CM076070.1 coordinate 7,383,574, forward strand.
AAAAACAAATGAGAATAGATCAAAACCAATACACCAATACAATATATTCTTTCCAGATGATAAACTTGCAACATAGTCACTGAAAACTAGTCAAGCTATGATTGTGCCAGACTTTCATGTAGGTTTGTTCATTTCTATCTTCTCTGATCAGACTGAGAAAACTTCAAAACTTCATTGCGTATGAGGACAAACACGCAGCGTCAGTTTTTAAGTTTATAGAACTCACAGATATTATAATGATGGATGTGTCTCATTTTCTGGAGTTTGAGTCGTTTTATTCTGACCTTTTGGGTGGAGAATGAAAAACGAGGTGCGACTCACTCAGTGATTGAAGATTCAATATACTCTAGGCTGCAACGAAAAGCTGTTTTTCATTTAAAACGACTGAGGTGCAAATGAGAATGGTGGCGGTGTCGCTCCACTCTCTGGGCTTCGGACTTATGTTGTTGCCATGGTTTCCAGTTCTGCTAGGTTAATTAACACACAGTGCAGTATTCCATGCTTGTTAAAATGTACAGATAACGATGATGGATGTCACTGGAGAGTCTAAATTAACACTGACAAACCATTTAAATGTATATCACATAAACATACACACCCAAAAACACAAATATAGGAAGGAATGTTGATAGGGAGTGAATCAGGAATGTTATTCCAAATTCAGGCAAGAAAGTCTCACGCAATGGCTGTTAAAACACAGCCTACCAGATGCTCTAATGCCCTTTGTTTTGTACTGCTGAGGCAAATATGCTTATTAATGATTAAATGGAATCAAAACAACATATAGTTATAGTACGGAGATAAGCAACTCCGTACCAGAAACCAAAGAGATATCTACAATTCGATAACATTTGCATTCAGTCCAACTGGGAAGTGGAAGAGTGTGGGATTTAATAAACCAATGTGAAACTGATTGTACTGTATAATCCAACCAAGCAAATCATCAGAAAATGACTATTTTGTCATAATTTTTCATTCAAGCATTAACAAGAGTTGTCCAACAAGGTTTTCTAATCCTGAACGCCAAATAGCACGAATGCAACTGAAGAAAATAATAGCACTGTGGTACTATTAAACTGCTGTTCATTCATCAGGCACCTTGGGCATCCTGTCAAATTTCTAATCATATTTGGAGGCTTTATCGCCTCGGTTCTCAGAAAAATAATAACTATAAAATCTGTCCAACAACAGTCGCTGTCAGTTACACTGTAATCATTCCTAGGACCCAAGAGACAGCCTGCTGTAAAGACTTGACAAGTTTTCAAACGATATGACATAAAAAAACTCCTGTTAGGATGAACAAAGGAACAACCGTAGAAGATATAGAGTAAAACAAAACCACAATTCAGATTCTTGCAGAATCTATGAGATGCGGCAGGTCATGAAGATCACAGTCGTACTGGCCGCTAAAACTAATTTCCCCACAGTTCATTATAAATATGCATAATTATTGATTTGACAAGATAACTAGATGGAATTGAATGGGTGTGACAAGCACAATAACGCCTCAATGAATATTTAAAAGCCAACGTAATGTCTGCAGTGATGTATCGTCTGTGACATTACTGATGTTAATGGCTGAGCAACCACTTGGGGGCATCAGCGTCATTCTTATGAAGACAACAGCCCTCAAATCAGAAAATAAAAGGTCTAAAAATATTTTAGGACAGACTAAATGATAATGCAGCTGTCAGATGTAGTTTTATAGCCTGCAAGAAAGTTGTGAGAAAAGAAGTTTTGTGGTAAAAAAAACCCCTGGAATGCTTCGAAGTTCGAACAGCAGCAGGCTTTAAAATAAACTGCAAACTCTTCATTATTCACAGACTCACACGGTTCAAAAGATCCGCAAGGGCTTATTAGACATAAGAGAAAGAACACACACACAGTCTTCGTTCAGTGAGATGTTTTCACTGCTAAAGTTTTTTTTTTTTCTACAGCACTGACTTATTAAACTTTCTTGACCTTTCTGTAGTTCTTTCATCTTCTGAGCCTTATGACTTCACAATATAAGATACAAATTTGGCTATCAATTATATTGTTAACCATGATTACGCAAAAAATATTCAATAGTAAAATGCTGTGATTTCTTAGAACTTCATAACAATAATAATAATAATAATAAATAAATATTACATAATGAATGTGTGATGGGTTCTGATACAAACATATCAATCAATCTCCAGTATCAAAAGATCAAAAAGATCAAACCTGTCGTTTTGGCCTTCGGGAGCATCTCAGGCCTTCAGTCGTGCAGTAGAGAACACAAGTCTGTTTGCTAATGAATTTTAGGAGAACAAAACCATGTGTTTTCAAGTAACACTGAACTAAGCAGAAACAATTAAACATCCAATGTTGAACAAAAAATATTCTGCACTGGATTACAGCAATAATTTTTTTTTTAAATTATAGATAATGAGTCATAACGGGTATGGGGCTGAAATATTGTGCACCTATTTTTTCAATGCAATGTCTTGCCCCATAGATGTCTACTGTAAGTGCATTATATATAAATATATATAGGGAAAGGGATCGGCGAAGGACCCCGACGCCGGGAATCGAACTCGGGTCGCTGGAGATGCTGCTCTATATATATATATATATATATATATCGGAGCACTGCTACAAGGCTATCACCTCCAACATTGCATTATATTTAGCGCACGTAGCGCTGAAACCCTATTGTAATTGTTAGGTTTTTCAAAGATCAACATTCTGCCCTAAAAGTGATCAGGCAGACCAAACGTAGAGACTTTGAGAGATGGTAGTACCCTGTCTACAATGTCACAAAGGCTCGCCCCGATCGGCCTGATGGTGGCGCTACAGCGATAAAAAGTACAAAATCACTCATAAACCGTAAAAACTGTCTTACATCATTGGAATTGTTGACTCAAGATGAAAACCTACTTTTGCGAACTAGTCTTAGGTTTTATTCTCTCCATTGGAACCAAACCAGTGCAAAAAGATTCTCTGGAGTCTGACTGTCAATAATTATCAAAACAAAAGAAAAGTCAAAATTTCTATTCACGTTTGCGACAGGACACAAACCAAAACATTCAAAGTGGGCGTGCTCACTTTTACTAAAATGGCTACAACTCTTCAAAAGAATGAGATGACTCGGTATACCTATGTATGGGGCCGGTCTGTGGTCACGTGAAAAGAAACGTGGTGACTGGCCACTTGGTGGCGCAATAAAAAAGCTATAGTTACGCAATAGTCAGTCCAATTAACTTGAAAACTGGCATGCAGTGTCTTTGTCCAAGGTCCCACGATAGTCTATGAGGACATTCACGTATATTGAAAAATTGAATGAATTTTGAGCACCTTTTAGACAAAGTTAAAAAAGGTCTCCCTATTCTAAACAGCTTTACCTCTAGGATCAAGCTATCAATCAAATTGTTTGCTAAAAACCTTTAAAAACTATATATATTCCCTTAGAAAATTGCTTGTGAAGGCTGTAAAAGGTCATCAACAACAAAAAACTTTCAATGTTAACCCATAATGTTGCATAGAGCTCAAGTTGTATTGAACCAGGAATATTGTAGCAATTTTAAACAGTACAAAAGTATATAGTATAGGGCCTTAAAAGCTGATTTAACTAACCCGATCCAACCCACGCACTAACATCTGAATTTTTATGATTTGATTCACATGAGAATGTATGATTTTTAGAAAAAACAAAACAAAGCAAGAAGTTTCACCACTAAACATAACTCTCAATGGCGCATGTACAAATTCAAACAGATTTGCAATCAATTCACAAAAAAAAAGGTGGATTTAACTTATCCGTACATTTTTTAAATGAAATACATGCCATCCAATCAGTGTTAAAAACAACCTATAATTAAAATCTAATCCAGAGTGGATTTATAAGCTTCTAAATGATTTAACGCCCTTTTGCGTGTGTTTATACACCCTCCAAATATCCCGAAAGAAAAAAGAATGTTTGCCTAGAGGGGAAACCACTTGCACAACTCTGATTCCACATCCTCTGCACATGTTTCAGCATAAGGCCCACATGCAAAACCATCACAGAAAACCAAACATCTACGTCATGGTGCACTCACTCCATCTGGAGAGGCAGATAATGATGCCATCCATATGAATAGGACACTCTCCGACTGAACAACTACTCAAACAGCCTCGCAGAAAACAACAATCCTTTCAGAACACGCTGGAGGGGATCTCATTTATACGTTCCTCTGTCGGATCCAATAACAGCTCCATGCTTTTGTGTTGGATGGAGCAGCTTAATTTCATGCATTTACTGCGGTATTATTCTTAGGTTTTCAAAAGCCGATTTCTGATTTTGCAAGGATGCTTTTTTTTCTTGAACAAGTAAAAACTTGAGTAAGTAATGACAGAATTTTCATTTCATCAACTGTTTGGTTTCAATCTGCCCCCTTTCAGGTATCAGCACAGATCTTTAACCACCATGTCATCTGCTATATTTACAAAACAGACAGATCATATGATGCATTTCCCAGAAACCTCTGCTACTGTATGTCTCACCGGAAAAACGCCACATTTCAAACCTACACAAGCTCTCCACAAAGTTCAACCCACATGGAGTCAGACTGGCTCTCATGTAAGAGTCCTACAAAACAATCATGACCCTGAATCATTTAGACACTGGGAGTTTTAGTTTCTTATTTAGAGTATCATTTAAAAAAAAAAAAAGATTTCTTAACACTCCTTTTGTCATTTTTTACAAGATGGACAAAATTTGTCACCAAAAAAGTAATTCGGTTTAATCAAAATTTTGGTTTTACTGAATGACTTTTAGTTATCCCGAATGATGATATTTTCAAACAATGCTAACAGGCTGATATCTAGCAAGGTAGCTAGCTAGCCAACAAAAGGACAATCAAACAATTAATAATCATTTCAAGTTTTTAAAACATTACAACAATTTCCATTTTTTAAAGCGGTTGTACCGAATGACCTGATGTTTTGGGACATGCGTATGAGCGAATAAAAACATTTTTTTTTTCAAATAGTTAAAAGAGAGTTAGTTACTTTGCTTCACGACCATGTGGTCGTGAATAATGTTGCATCCTGTCACATGATATTGACCGCATGACTTGATCCAATATGGTCCCTTTATATTGGCTACTCTGAATGACATCAATGATATTCATTTTTCCGGACATTCTTTCCCATAACAAAGCAAAGACTTCTACGCATAATTGTAATAGCATTTTGCACTATGTTGATATATAATGTTATAAAATCATGTCAGAATAAAAATATATATATATTTATTACATTTTAAGATATTTATATCACAAATGAACTGGCTGTATTGGCCTTTGGACGGTTAAACCAAATGACATTTGACACTTCAGAATCTTTATATGTAGCAAAATATAATTAAAACCTTTTGGATTCAATAAAAGATCTATTTGTACTTCATTTCATACTTAGCATGTCATATATTTTTATTATTATTAAGGCCTTTGGACAAACAAAATGACCTGTCACATCATTCGTCACCTATATATACATATATATATACATATATATATATATATATATATTTGTTCCCATTTTGTCATACATATACATACATATGCACGTATGTATGTATATGTATGACAAAATGGGAACTAAAATGTTTCAAAATATTCTTTAATTTATCATTTAAAGTCACTTGCTCCTAATTGTATTATTTAAACAATGGTTCCCAAGTCATTTTTAGTGTGAAGCCCAGTTGCATATATCTCTATACAAAGCAGACAGGAGAAAAGGTCAGCTTGTTTCACGCCCAGAATGAGCTCCTTCACGCAATCTTTAGCGGGCCACAAACACCTGGACTCAGGCCAGTCTGCACAGTCAGGACAATAAACATCTTTGTTCCGTCTTCTTCCATATCGAAAGTTCCCTCGCCCTTTCTCTTCTTGTAGGACAGATTTAGCTTTCGGGAATTTGTTTGTCCGATGTTCATGCCGGTTCTCTTTGGGGTCCTTCATAGTTTTGGGCATTGCTTCTATTTTCCATCCGTTTGGAATGGACGGGACTGTCACAAAAGACCAAAAACATTCTCTGGGACAGCTGTGAAACATCCAGAAGGTCATCTTTTTCTCATCAAATAAAGCTTTTGAAAATATCAACGATGAAATATATTCCTCATAGTTTCTGCATAGTACTCAGTTGAATCATTAAAATGGATTGTTCAATTGTTTCCAAGGCTGAAAACATGTTTTGGACATTAGAGAATGAAAAGCGTCTGAAAGTACCTGAATAACCACACTGTAAAAAACCCAACTAGAAAAAAAGTTGACTGGTTTTGCTGTGTTGGTTCAGCAAAAAGTCCATGAAAAAGTCAGCACAATTATGTTTAATTCATGTAGTCAACCTAACCCAAGACTTATTAAAAAAAAAAAATAATAATAATAATCGTTCTGTGAACAACGCTTTGCAAGTTCATTCGAAAAAACATTCTGCCAACTTAATAATTTGAGTCAAGTCAATCTCATTTAGGAACTGGCCTTCCATATAGGGAAAAGCGAATGCTATTTGTGGATTAAAACAATTTTATTTATAGCACCAAAAAGACCGATATGTTGTCAAAAAATACTGCTTTTATTTTAAAGCTTCTTTATTGGCATATGGTTCCATCAAAAACCTTTAACATCGTGGAGCCTTTTCAATGCACAAAAGGTTCTTTATACTTTAAAAGGGTTCTTTAGATTTTTGAAATGTTCTTCACACTAAGAATTTAAAGGTTCTTTGGGGAATCAAAACGGTTCTATCGCATCACTGCAAAAAACATTTTGGAACCTTTATTTTTAAAAGTGCATGAAATTTCTACATGGACATCTGAGTGCTGTGTAGTCTGAAGATGAATTTGCGTGTGTGTTTAATGCAAACGAGCAAAAGAATTTGGTCGCCTGTATGCGGAAATCGTTCTGAGGGATCCATGAGGGATTGTTTTTATTTCTTATGAAGGCACAATTTGTTACATAAACACATTTGAGACACATCTTTTCATTTGTCTTCCTAAACTTAAAACCATTTCTTCTAGCATGTGTCATGCAAGATGTAACTTCTTTGCATACTGAAAAGAACAATGGGATTCGTATAATTCGGAGTTGCTACATCTCTACACAAGTTTCAAAATAAAAGGAAAAGTTCACCCAAAAATGAAAATTCTGTTATTATATTATATATATTCAACTTAATGTCATTGCAAACCTGTATGACTTTTTTGGAACACAAAACGCGAATTAAGCTTTGAGAACTGAGTTGAGAAACAGCACAATATGTGCTATAGACCTTAGTCAGCATGGCAGCAACATATTTAATTTTCGACAGGAATGAAAACGAGGCTGTGAGAGATAGAATTACAGTGCATTCAGTGTATTGTTTATCAACATACCAACTGTTCAGCTCATAAAACGTTTTTTTCGAAGAAAAAACTTTCAATAGACAAAAACTACATGAATCAGTTTTAAACATTGTGAATTGTGAAAATTAGGTGATCTAGGACTTTTATTTAGTGCGCACCACTGAAGACTGTAACTCTATCCCTCACGGCCATATTTTCAGTCGTGTTGAAGCATTGGTTCACTTCAGAACTAAAATTACCTCATAATTTACTCACCCCCATGTCATCCAAGACGGCTTTCTTTCTTCAGTCGAAAAGAAATAAAGGTTTTTGAGGAAAACATTCCAGGATTTTTCTCCTTATAGTGGACTTCAACAGTTGAAGGACCAAATTGCCGTTTCAATGCAGCTTCAAAGGGCTCTACACAATCCCAGACGAGGAATAAGGGTCTTATCTAGCAAAATATATATATATTTTTTTAGAAAATGACTTTGTTTAGCTAAACAAGACCCTTATTCCTAGTCTGGGATCGTGTAGAGCGCTTTGATGCTGGATTGGAACTGCAATTTGGTCCTTCAGCATGTTGGTAACTGTTGAAATCCACTATATGGAGAAAAATCCTGGAATATTTTCCTCAAAGAATTTTTCTTTTTTTTCGACTGAATAAGGAAAGGCATAAACATCTTTGATGACATGGGGGTGAGTAAATTACCAGGAAATTTTAATTCTGAAATGAACAAATCATTTAAATTCAATACAGCATCTAACCTAATAAAATAGCTTTGTGAGAGAAAGATCAATGTTTTCGTAGTTTGAAAGAGTTTTAGACAAAATTCAAAATGGCAATGGCATCCACCATTGGCATTAAGGGGTGACATAAAGTTCATTTTTGTATCCTGTCTGTATATTTTAAGCTCACTGCTGAAAATATGTGACAATAGAGAGAAATGCTTGCCTACAGAATCCTCTAGATGTGGCTCTGATTGTTTTTCCTCATGCCATCTGTGAAATACAAATTTCAGGTTTTATAGTGGCAGAACAGATGGAAAATTAACCCACTGTTTTGGTTGTGCCAGGTTAGAGGGTACAACTAAAGTTTTCTTCAAACAAAAAACATCTAGAATGATGTAAATATTAGATGAGAGCTCAAATAAAATTTTATTAACTCAGGCCGTATTAAACTATCATGTCCCACACAGCTGAAGGTCTTTCTGCTAATTGAGCTGTGTGTCATCAGCTGTTGCCGTGGCGATGGTACAACTGGAGGTCAAAGGCAGTGACCCTAAGCTGACAACATGATCTTCCAGCCCCTGTGACAGGAAAGTGAAAACCTCACTGTGTGAGGCCTGTGTGCAGGGTGACAGGTGCACAAAGAAATATTTTTTGAAAATATAGTACAGATGCGTTTATAGCCTAACTTCAATCTCTTCTCTTTTTTAATGATTCTTTATATATATATATATATATATATATATATATATATATATATATATATATATATAAAACGATCCAATGCAAAAGTTGAAGGATGTTTCAAACTGAATGTTAAATCTATTTTGGAAAAACCTTGCATTATTAAAAAGTCTCTGATTAAACGTGTGTCTTTTTAAAGCTGATTGTAATGGTTTATAACTGCTTTCTGAGCACATTTCATATGTGTATATGCTAGAGAGAATGAACAGATAGAAAACAGGAAATGGACGATTTTCTTTAGATTAAATAATGTTTTTCGTAACACTTTATTTTACAGTGCCGTAGTTACACATTACTACATGTACTTACTATAGTAACAACAGTAAATTAAGCATAATTACAAGTAACTAACCCTAAACCAAACCCTAACTGTAACTCTATAGTAAGTCCATGTACTTAATAATAACACTTAGTACTTATTTGTGTAATTACAATGTAACTAAAGCACTGTAAAATAAAGTGTAACCAATTTTTTTTTATCTTTAACAGTTGTGCAAAATAAAACCATTATCTACTCAAAGACTTATAAGCACATACATGTATTATGTTGGTATATATATATATATATATATATATATATATATATATATATATAAAAGAGAGTCAATATTTAAATGTTCAATATCACACTTAAATATATTATTGGTCCAAGAATTACACTGTAAGAAAAAATCCACAGAACAATGGAGTAAAACACCAATGGCAAATCAATATAGAAAAGTGCATTGGGCGCTATTTTTATAGTTGTTGTTTTTTTGAGTGTGTATATATTTATAATGTATTTCCAATCTTTCTGTATATACCTAGAAAATTCTCCACTATCTCAATAAATAACAGTGAAATGTTAGCTATGTCCCGCTCCCTCTGTCTCCTGGGTGACCTTTCACCTTGTCTATGATAATATATGTACAGCCTGAGGCGACATGCCTATGCCTATCACATTTCTTCAAGCATGCAAGATATGCAAGGAGGGGTCCGAGAGACATTGGATGATAACACAGTAGACGTACATCTATAGCACTTTCTTTCTCACCTGCCCACGCCAAAGAATTAAGTTACCGCCAAGAGGATTTGACGGATGACGGGTTAAGGATGAACGTTGTGAGTGGGGAAAAACCCACATATATAATAATAATATAATATAAAATTAGTCCATGATACACTGAGACAAATCTCACATGTATCTGTATGATTCAATATATTAACTTATATTTGATAATAATGTGTCAAAATTTAGTTAAAGTTAATAGATTTGTATTACCTTTGTATTAAATAAACAGAACAACCACCAGATTAATTGCAACAGAGCCCGCACACTTCAGCGGTGTTGGGTCAGGAAGTATTTTTTCTATTCAGTTCTCCCATAGGGATTTTAAAAAAAGTCTTCATTAAAGCATTTTAAGCCATGAGTCAAACAAACCATAACATTACAATCTTTGATTTGAAGCAAAAATGTGTTTGAAAATCTGAAAAAAATACAAAGGTACTATAAAGAGTGTGTAGTTAACAGCTATAGTGATGGGAAGAACTACAATCCCATGAAGCAGTGGGAACAGCATAATCGTAAAACTACACATTTAAAATGTATGTATATATAAATATATATATATATATATATATATATATATATATATATATAAATATTTAAGAATTTTGAGATCTTTATCTGAGTGGGCGGAGCTAATGAGATCTTTTGGGGCGTTTTGCTTGTTCCAATTTTCTGATTGGTTGAATTTTCTGTACACATCATGGGTAATGTAGTTTTTCCACCACAGATTTTGCTGTTAAACATGACTATGTTAAAATTAATTTGAAATAATGTGGGTTACCGGCTTCAACAGAAGCAAATGTCATCGATTAACAACCTCGTAGCTCACAGTAAGGTTGTCTTTAAAGGTTTATAAGTTATTCTTAAAAATCAGTTTCCCTATGGAGAAAATGAATGGAGTTTTTACTTCCGGAACCCCATTGTTGCACTCTATTGTTCAGCTTCAACACTTTGATAACCAATCACAATTCAGCATGCAAAAATGACTATGACATCATCATTGGCAGAATTTGAATGTTCTATCAATGTCAGTCAATGGGAAACCGGGATGGTTTAAGCTGGTTTAACGTGGTTTCCCTACCTGGCCAGCTGAAAAGTGCTCAAAAACCCTCTAAAACCAGACTAGCAAATGAGCTCCGGCCTTTTATTTAATTTTTTCTGAATGCATGGCATCAACCAACTGAGAATTAATCAAGTTAATCTTCAAATTAATAACTAGTAGAAGTTAAAGCAGTTAAAATTAATCAATGTAGCTGGATTTAAACCAGAGTTGCATACTGAAATCTGAGTCTGACACAAGCAAGCATTAGTCTAACTCGGCCTGTTTGTGATTTTCGCTACATTAGGACCATCCTGGCAGGGAGTCGAAGCTAAATGTGAAATAAATTGCAATGCAAATTACCAGCGATCAAGTGAAAGAATAACGTCTGAACAGTTGGCGGTAAACGAGAGGACACAACTCTCCACTGCGAAGACACACAGACAGCAGCAAGAGCATAAATAAACAGCAGAGCAGAGCAACCACGACCTCAGACAGGAGCCTCTGGATTCCTCCCAGTCACCGTCGGACCCCCTGATGAGGGCCGTCCAGTTAAAACACTGATTAACTGCTGCCGGGATTCTATACAGGTTCATCTCATCAGAGAGCAACAGAGAATCAGATCCCTTGTGGAAAAACTGCAAATTTCAAAAACAAATAATGTTTTGTAATATTTTATAATAACATTGATTAATCATAATATATAATATCATCTCAGTAAATAAGGCTAAATTAGTTGAGCTAAAATTTTCATTAATTATTTTTATACAATACAGATCAGATTTCCTAAATCAATTTGGTTGCCGGAGCCACTACGGCTGTACAGTAGACCCAGAGTCCTGTGGTTGCAGTAGCTTTCTGACCCTGACTTTGACATTCATCTTCAGAATGAGATTACAGCCCTCGTAAATCTCAAGGGTTCACAACCTCCATGTTTTATACTGCAAACTGTTTTCTAGAAGTCACCTGGTCTTGCCAGTGCATGTGATGAAGTTGTTATGGGCTGTAATTAAGTCATTCTAAATGTGAGAATAATAGTTCGCCGCAGGAGATTCAACGATCACTCCGTTACGCTCTTGTTTATGTAGGTCAAACGAAAGGAAAGACACAACTAAGCAACGGAGTAAATGAACAAAGTAACAAATGAATGAACTAACTGAACAATGAACATGTAAATGAAAAGAACAAATGGGAAAGAGAGAAAGAACTGACAAAAAATGGACGACTGAACGAAAAAACAAATGAACAAGTGAAAAAACAATTGAAAGAAAGAAAGAAAAGAGAGAAAGAATTGAGAAAATATGGAGGACTGAACGAGCTAACAAATAAACTCAGTTATGCTCATCTTTGCTCGCTCCTTTTAAGTTATCTTAAATAAAACAGCAAATGTTTTCATGGAGCACATACAAAAGAATCAATCTGATCTGTTTTAAAGAGTACGAAAGAAAGAAAGAAAGAAAGAAAGAAAGAAAGAAAGAAAGAAAGAAAGAATTGACAAGATATGGAGGCCTGAATGAACGAATAAGTGAACAAACAACTGAAAGAAATAAAAAGAAAGAAAGGAAGGAAGGACGGACGGAAGGAAGGAAAGATAGAAAGAATAAAAGAATTGACAAAATATGGAGGACTGAACAAACCCACAAATAAACAAGCGAACAAACAATTGAAAGAAAGAAAGAATTGACAATAAATGGAGGACTGACCAAACCAACCAACAAACAAGCAAACAAATAATTGAAAGAAAGAAAGAAAGAAAGGACTGACAAAAAATGGAAGACTGAACAAACCAACCAACAAATAAACAAGCAAACAAATAATTGAAAGAAAGAAAGAAAGAAAGAAAGAAAGAAAGAAAAAAAGAAAGAATTGACAAAAAATGGAGGACTGAACAAACCAACAAATAAACAAGCGAACAAATTGAAAAAAGAAAGAAAGAATTGACAAAAAATGGAAGACTGAACAAACCAACCAACAAATAAACAAGAAAACAAATAATTGAAAGAAAAAATTTAAAAAAAATGGAGGACTGAACAAACCAACAAACAAACAAATTGAAAAAAGAAAGAAAGAAAGAAAGAAAGAACTGAAAAAATGGAAGACTGAACAAACCAGCCAACAAATAAACAAGCAAACAAATAATTGAAAGAAAGAAAGAAAGAATTGAAAAAAATGGAGGACTGAAGAAACCAACAAACAAACAAGTGAACAAATTGAAAAAAGAAAGAAAGAAAGAAAGAACTGAAAAAATGGAAGGCTGAACAAACCAACCAACAAATAAACAAGCAAACAAATAATTGAAAGAAAGAAAGAATTGAAAAAATGGAGGACTGAAGAAACCAACAAACAAACAAGTGAACAAATTGAAAGAAGAAAGAAAGAAAGGAATGACAAAAAATGGAAGACTGAACAAACCAACCAACAAATAAACAAGCGAACAAATAATTGAAAGAAAGAAAGAAAGAATGAATTGACAAAAAATGGAGGACTGAACAAACCAACAAATAAACAAGCAAACAAATAATTGAATGAAAGAAAGAAAGAAAGAAAGAATGAATTGACAAAAAATGGAGGACTGAACAAACCAACAAATAAACAAGTGAACAAATTGAAAAAAGAAAGAAAGAAAGAACTGACTAAAAAGGAGGACTGAACAAACCAAACCAATAAATAAACAAGAAAACAATAGAAAGAAAGAAACAAAGAAACAAAGAAAGAAAGAAACAAACAAACAAACAAACAAACAAACAAAGAAACAAACAAAGGTAGAAAAAAATGCACTAAAATATCATGAAACCAGCAGCAAAAGAAAGAAATGTTTCTCAGTCTCAGTGGATGATTCTGCAGGTGTTCTCTGAAACCACACAGACTCAGTTCCTCATCTGCAGGTTTCTGCCCCTTGAACTCTGACAGACTCCCACTCATATCTGTGAAACAAAACTCTCTTTCATGACCTTCAAGCCACTTTCAAGCCACTAGATACAAACTAGTCCAGAGCTAGTCTTGCAGAAAGAGAAGCAGAAACGCCCTTCAATGTACTTCAGTTTTCAGGTTTCTGGTTTTATTGCATTAGTTTGACTTTTTCTCAGTTCCTCATTATTATCCTGATTCATTGGATGTGAGTTATAAATAAATTACAAGTTGATAAATAAAGGATCAGTGAGTAAACAGTGGTCCAGATGGGGAAATGATTAAAGATTATGAGGCAGGAGCCATTTTATTTTTGGTTTGGGGTTACGAAACAACACTGTCAGTTTAGTGTTTGTTTTCATTTGCTTTTCCAGAAAAATCTGTGAGAAATTTGTCATGCTGTAGTATGATCATCATGTATTGCGAAACCAGGACTGATATTTCATTCTGGTGTTCAGTGGGCTGGTGAAGTAATTATTCACATTATTATGACAGTAGATTTGTCTGAATGATAGAGAAACGTTGGACTGCAGCAACAGATGGAGCAAATTTGAACCCCACATATTAAAACTTTCAAGAAAACAGGTTTTAATTAAAATCCAATTTTGCCTTCATAAGGTACTTTATTTTCTCTCCTTGGTCTGAAATGCAAAGCAACAGGCCTGTGAAATTGGAAAGGAATCCCAATACTACACTGTGGAACCTTCGAAATGAACATTTCAACCTGCCTGAAAGATAATGTCATTTACGTTGATAAGCGCTGCTGTATCGCTCAAAAACGAACCCAAGAATGTATGCTGAAACTGTATGCGAATCAGTGAGTCTCAAGGTCATGTGATATTATTTTGCATTTCCCAAAACATACACAATGATACAAAAACATCTCTATCTCTTCGACATAATTACCAGGTGGCAACAAGAGAGAGTCAGTCATCCGTTCATTCAACAGATTTGTTCAAAAGTGCTAAATTATGAGACTAACTGAATCATTTTCTGAACTGCTTCATTCAAAAACACTAATGCTGCGTCTGAAATCACACACGGTACACTAGGTACTACATTTGGTTTTAAGCTTAAGTTTGAAAGAAAGTATGTTCTATATGGCATGAATGTGTGTAGTATGAATAATACTACATCCACCATGTTGTCATTGTCATGTGACCTACGGCGTCAGTCGTGTCGCTTCACCACCATTCACAAATTCTTTCCCGTGGCCTCATGGGATAGTAAAGTGTGCATCGAATGCACACCTTAGAATCTCGGCAGGTCATTGGCGTACATTTCGCCTACTGTTTTTCAAATACTTGGACATACTACTGTACTACATGTTGACATGCTGTTTTTCACATACTAAATTGTAGGAAAGCATTCAATGTCGGACGCAGCATAATTCTTTCAGGAACAAAACAAGTGACTATTTTCATGAGTGAGTCATAAGTGAGCCAATTTGTACAAAATATTGATTCATTCAAGAAGGAAATAAGTGACAGTCTTTAAGAGAGTCATTAAATCGTTCAGTGAAATGATTCATTCAAAATTGGTTATTCATTCAGGAACAGTTGTTTGGAGATGTGAGCCATTTCTGTTAGCGCAGCACAAAAATAGTCAAAGTATTACGATATTGTGTGTAAAATGTTTATTGATCTTTTATATAAAAACAATATCACTTATCAGACTTTTAAGATATAAAACATTCAGAAAAACACTCTTGCTGTGATAATGCCTAAATATTTACTGGCAGATATTTATTATAGATGATCGTTTATGTCTATTTTTAGATTTTAGATTACTCTTGCTGTTGTCTACTGCTGGGAATCACGCTAAAAGTTATGACAAATATTTAAAGGGGACCAATAATACCCCTTTCACAAGATGTAAGTCTCTGGTGTCCACAGAATGTGTGTTAAGTTACTGCTTAAAATACCCCACAGAATATTTATTACAGCTTGTCAAAATTTTTAGGTGCGAGCAAAAACAAACAGTTTTTGTGTGTGCCCCTTTAAATGCAAATGAGTTGCTGCTTCTCCCGATCCGCATTCCAGAAGAGGGCGGAGCTTTAACAGCTCGAGCTTCGGTTGTTCAACAACAACAAAACAGGAGAATCTCACGCAGCCAAAATGACGCTCGTCAGTAACAGGAAGAAGTTACAAGTTTTAGAAAGCAACAGGGTGTTTCTGGATATTTAGTGGATAAATTTATGTAGTTGCTGTGGATTTGATTCAACTCATCGCTGTCATGTTAATCTTTTGTGCAAATCCAGCATTGAATTGACCCTCGTTTGTGAAGCAGTCCGGCGTAAAATGACGGCATCAACAACTCTCTACTAGAACAACTCTTGCTCTTCTCTAAAGCAGCCCAACATGGCCTCACCCACTTTGTTGTATATTCCCGAGGGCGGGGTTTATGTAAATTTCAGGGTTTGTGATGTCACTAACCTGGGAAGAATCTCATTGTAGTGCCTACCAGCTGTTTGTTGTAGTCCTTAAAAAGCGATTTCTGTAAAAGAGAATATCTCCTTTTGCATTGAACTTTGAGCGTTGTAACTTTGCAGATGTTGTTTACGCTCAAACAGCAACATTACACACTAACTAAAGTTTAAAAAGAGAAATCATAATCAACCATCACTTTAAGCATAACAACACTGATTGGACTTTGACAAAAACTATTGGCTTTAGTTTTTAGTGTCTTATTTTTATAGACAAAATGGTATGTATTCTTGCTATTGCCCATATCACTGCATCCCTAACAAAAAAACATGCACAATTATCCAGCTGTTAAAAAGGTTTTAAGTCCAAATTACACAATAAAAAACAAAAACAAATGAATTGACAGCAAGAGAACCGAATTGAAATTCAGTCCATGTTATCCCCGCACAAAACACTCCCATCTGTATTTATGAAAGACGAGACGAAATTAAATGCACTTTTAACAACCCTCTTTTATGAACTGAGCTTTACAAAATTACTTCCAAAAAGCCTTTTTCAAGGACAAGTGATTTCATGGCCTATGCAGCAAAAAAAAAATGCTTGAAATATTCCAAAATACTGCTGAGATGAACAATGCAATAAATGGGATAAAGATGATAAAACACTACTGTATGGAAAAGTGCACGTAAGCATGGAATCACTCCTAAACGCCTTCATCTAAGACTGACACGCCGTACAATGGCTCGGGTTTTTCACGGTCCGCTGGCAGGACAGTTGGAACCGTGCTGCGTTTCCAAAGAGCTGAAAACATGCTATAAATCTCTGTTTCTGCTGTTTTCTGGCACAGTGCACACACTCTCACGGCTCTCTGCTGGGGATACACAGGACAGGATGGATTTCTACTCTCAGCCAGTAATACCTAGAGCTATCCGTTAGCATTCCCATTTATCTCCACTGCAGTAGCCCGGCTGGCACGTGGGATTGTGATGATATCGGAGAAAGATACAACCTGGCATTTACCTCCTTCGCTAATAAGAAGAATGTGATGACAGGGTCAGTAGCAAGTGATGTGTCATATTAATCTACTCTGTAAAAAGGCCCTTATTCATGTAAATGCCACAGTGTCACCGTAGATTAAAGTCCAAGCCTCTGCAACGCTTCTCAAAGTAAAATTACAAAGACCTAAAACTAACTTTTGGCCTTCGACAAGGTCACAAGTCTGCGAAACAAAGACACAGTGTGCTCACGTGCTTCATCAAACAAAGATGACAATGGACACGTGCCGTTCCAGTGCAGAAGGTAATGCGAACGTCACGGTAGAAATCAGATGCACACCACGTCTATTTGGAATGTAAAAGCATGCTAAATGGTCCTCTATTTCATCACTTAGACTTAAAGTCACCTTGTTAATAATTCGGTTTTCACTTAAAATTGGGAACATCATAACTGGTTACCTCAAATTTGAGTTAGCCCAACTTATTAGGGTTTACAGTGAAAATAAAATAAAAAAAGGCTTGGATCCATTGAAGAATAGAATTGTTGGACTAAAAAAAAAAAGTGAAAATGTGAAAAATTCCATTCTTTAGACTTACTTTTCAATTACATATTTTGATTTAGATTTTTACTAAGTTTGATTTGATATACAGAATTAAAAAGTAATATAAATAATAATTTTAAAAACTAATATAAAAACTTTAAAAAAAAACTTAATATATTTTAAACTTATATAAAATACATCAAATAAATATGTAATCGCTGCTGAAAATTCAGCTTTGCCAATACATTAATAAATAGAATAAAATATATTCCAAAAAAAGAAAAAAATGCTAGTAAATAATGTTTTTTACTGTATTTTTGAGACTTCTTTCTAAAACATAAAAAACATAATTATTTAAAATGTACAAATACATAATTATGTATACGATTTTAATTTAATTTAATTTAATTCAATTTATTTTATTATAATCAGTCTGCCAAATCCTATTAATCTGTAAATATTATAATGTAAAAACCTGTTACTTGGTTAAATTAACTATATTTGGAGAAAAACTTTACATATTTTTACGTGTAAAATGTGTAAATTAGTGCACTCAAATATTTCAAGTTAAGAACAATAAAAACAAACGAGTACAAAAAAAAATCTTGCTTAAGTTTCTTAACTTAAAACTTTGAGTTCTGACAACTTATTACAGTAAAGTAAATAACTCATTTGAGTTAGCTAACTCAGTACTTCAAGTTGGGAGCAATTAACATGCATGAGTACTACAAACTCAAAACTTGATAGTTCTGCTTACTTAAAATTGGGAACATCATAACTCAAAAAATTAACTGATTACCTCAAATTTGAGTTAGCCCAACTTATTAGGGTTTACAGTGAACCTGTGCAAAATCTACATATATGCAAGTTTTTGGCCACGTTTTATAGACAAGCCACTTAAGATGAAAAAAGATGAAAAAGTACATTTGGTAGTGCTAGTAGCTTGGTATATTATCACTTAATGAAATAAACATAAGTTGTAAAATATACAGGCCACATATGCAATCCCGTAATACCAGAAACAATGTCATTACATTTAATAGTATACTGTATATAGGCATGCTTCAGCAGACTGATTCAAACTAGTATCTTCTGAGTTCGTAAATGCTGATGAAAGTGTGTGTTATCACATGTCTAGCTATTAGCAAGCAAATATCTATTTAGGGAAATTTTAATTTGCATTCAAACTCAGGTGTCTATGTTTTCAGAGTGTTCCTCAGAACTCAACAGGAAGTATCGCTGCAGTTCCGTTTCTCCTCAAGCACTCATCTGTCCTCAGTGATTCATCATCTACCACACGAGAGGGACATCTGTGTTTTATCTGAACCCTTTCCAAACACAACCAGAGCCCGAAGAGAGAAAGACGAGTGTGATCTGTAAACTAATTACAGCAGGTGGCAGATCCAGCATCATTCATCACTAAACTGCATTTGGGAAAAAAAATAACTAATAACCCCCAAACATTTATAAAGACCGATCTATTTGAGAACACATCGGTCGGTTTATATAACAAGATGCTTAGAAGATATATAAAATAATATTGTTAGCAAATGCAAGAGACTGTTCAATGACACAGACTTCCTGTGATTTGTTGCATGTGTCTGGAGCAGGATTCAGCTGTGTTTGTCAGCGAGGTGCCCAGTGTTGATCTGTTCTCATTATCTCTGATGAATGTCTTTTAAGAGCTGTTCTCAGTGAATGAGGTCATTGGGGTCCCATCATGAAAGCTAAAGGAAGACTGTATTGCAAAAAAAATATATGTTTCTCCTTACCTGGGATGACTTCAAATAGGAACTTTCCGCTTTCCTCCCCATTGCTGGGATGTTCGGTGACTCTGTTGCCAGGTAGGAAAATGGTGCCCTAGAGGAACCAAAAAGCCAAAAAATAAAAAAAATAGTCAGACACAAACTGCTGAGGAAAGCAAGACATACAAGAAAAATAAATCACAGAGAGGAATAGGCTCAGATGCATTGGAGAATAGAATTGTTGGACTGAAGAAAAAAAAAGTGAAAATGTGAAAAATTCATTTACTGAGACTTTTCAATAATACATTTTCATTTAGAGTTTTATTAAGTTTGATTTAATATATCAAATTAATAATACAAAAAACACATTTTTAAAAAACGTAATATATTTTATATAAAATACATGAAATAAATATATATATATATGACAAAATATATATAATTTAATTTAATATATATATATATATATATATATATATAAAATTATTATATATATATATATTAAAGTAAAAATATTAATATTGTGTTTTATATTTTTAATTTAATATATATATATATATATATATATATATATATATATATATTTATATGCACATATAAATATATTTTGTCATAAGCTAACATTAATCCAGATGCGCCCAGAGTGAAAGGCAAAAGGATGAGATGTTTCCGTGCTCAAACCATCTCATCATCTGGGCATTAGTTGGAGCCAGAAGCCAGAAATCAGCAATTCTGCCAGTTCAGAGGTTACAGATGGATCCCTTGAGGGTCTGTATGACAGAGCGCAGGCGGCAGGAGAGTCGACAAAGCTCTTGTTATTAAGTAGAAATCGGATACTGAGCAGTACTGCGACTGCTGTGGCATTATAGATCAGTGTTTGACATACTAGATGAACTGGTGCTTTAAATAGACCCAACATCAGCGCACTACATGGGCCATGTTACCACCACCAGAGGACTAGTAAAGCATCCTGATTCTCCCCATTGCTCTCTCTCTGTCTCTTTATCCTCCTGTCATCTCGCCCTCCTCTAGCAATGTTTTCTTCTCTATTGGTTTGTATTTTACTGTTTGTCATTTTCTTTCTAATGTGCAAAGAATGCAAATTTTCTGTATGCATAGAATCCACAATACTATATTTCTACATGTGCGGTAGTATAATGTGATTGTACTTGTAGTCAAAGGCATAGCCTCATTGTATAGGAGTAAGATCGAATGGGTGTTTGAACCGAGATTGCAATCTTTTAATGATTAATCGTGCACTAATCTTCTACTGAAGATTGTTTTAAGTTCACTTATTTTAAAGTTGTTATACTCTTAAAGCCTATTAAATGTTAAAAATGGTGCTGTCAAACGATTAATCGCGATCAATCACATCCCAAATAAAAGTTTGTTTACATAATATATATGAGTACTGTGTATATTTATTATGTATACACACATACATGTATTTATTTAAGAAATATTTGCATGTATATTTATATTTATATAATTTATATTATATATAAATCTAATATATTTTTGTTAAATATATACATGTGTGCACATAATAAATATACACAGTTCACACACATATATTATGTAAACACAAACTTTTATTTTGGATGCGATTAATCGCGATTAATCAATTGACAGCACTAAAAGTATGGCTATTATACTGTTGTTGAATGGCTATAATTATTCATTTCATCCACAGAAATTGATAAAAATCATGATTAACATAAATTATATATATATATAATACATAACATTTTTAGGTAAACATTTCCCAGATAATATATATATATATTAGTGCAGTCTTTATAGATAATAAATTAGCATATGGGGATCTACGGTATATATAAAAATATACCTTTGTACCCTAAATAACCATCTAAATGCCTAAAGGGAATTTCCCACCATTTTATCGCCAGATGTTACTTCATCCTGCTATTTAAATTACAGAATCAAGACACGAATGACTGACAGTCACACGTGGTCAGACGGCACAATGAACGCCATTAACACACTTGTTGAGCGATGTTTTCATATGGATCTTTATAGTAGCATTACAGTATCCACTAGCACACTGGGGTTATTTACAGTATGCACGGTAACAACTGCAGAGGTCTAGAGTAGTCACCTTTGACAGAGAGTATTTCATATCTGTGCTACAGGGGGCTTAAAAAGGCACGTTTTCATTGGGAGAGAGAAAACACAGCTCAGTTACATCCTTATCAAATATCAGTGCAAATGTTCAGTATCCAGTATCTCGACATGCCTGGAAACACTGAGAACATTTAGGATGCAGAGATTTAAGAGGGATACTTAACATAGCGGCTGATACATTATTCAAATCTCTGCACTATAGAGCTTTGGTTGCAATATGGTTAAAATATGTTCTGAAATATTTTATAAAATATATATATATATATGTATATGTACATATATGTATTAATATTTACATGTATATGTAAATATATAAGTTATAAAATATTTAAAACTGAATTAAATTGTATAAAAATATTACTGTATTTTTGATCAAACACATGCAGCCTTGCTAATCATAGTATCCTCTTTCAAAAAACACAAATTTTGAATGGTAGTGTATGTCTAAACAGTATATTTTTTATATGTTCAGATTCCTGACTGCAAATATGAGCGATATAATGAGGTCTGCATTAATAATGAGTCAGCAAGTCTTTGGGTTTTCATAAAGAATTCATAAACATGCAGCAGTGTCCATAAATGTCACAAGCCAGTTGTCTTTTTCTAGACTTCACAGAGTCTTTAAACCATTAGGATCAGTTTACTATGATATAAGACTGAGTAAACAAGACCTTATAAAAATACTTGGTCTAGATTGTAGGGTTCCTGGATGTAAGTGGTGCCTGTCATGGTAATACAAGTAAAATAAGTAAAAAAGCATCCACATATGACGATCATTACACAATGAGCTCTTTCCCCCTGGGTTTAAAGTCTTTCTGCATGCGGTGCAGGGACTTGCTTCTGTTAAAACATCATAAACCTTTACAAGATCTGAACGCTTTCAGATCCTGCTGATAGTACATTCCGGATGAAGTTGAACACGAACTTCTTAAGCGGTGGAAACTCTACCTGCCGCCCCAACGAGAAAAATAGGTGGGGCTCATGAAGATAGCACAAATTTCAACCCACAATGAGTCAGGTCACCGGTTTGATGTGGGCAGCGGTTCCTATTTTAAAACCGGAGGCTTGAGGGTGGGTTGCTGAAGATATGGGCCTTTCAATTATAAGGCATTTTTGTTGCGCCCAGAGGCCTTCCATGTGGAAAACACAGAAAGACAGATCATCAAAAGGCCGGGAACAAAACCCCAGCCCATTCCAGAGCAGTGGAACCATGCATCTCCTTGTCACACTTCCTTGCTTACTCTACACTAAGAGACGTGAAAGAATTAGTATTTGCTTTGGTGAACAACAACAATTATCATGATGTAAATATACAATGGAGTACAGCCCAAAGCATGCTGGGATTACTCATGCATGCCATCTTTCATGTAAATCCTTCGTTTTCACTGTACTATTCTGATCTACATTTGAACAAAAATTACTTATTTTGTTTAAATAAGCAGTTTATTTTTAGATTCATAGCAGTTTATAGTATATTTTTGTTTACCACGGTAAGAACGCATTCTGTTGCACTGTGTTACTTTTCCATTGTTTCTGTTAACCCGCACTAGACGGATGTGTTTGACCACCTTACAGCGCCTAGCGCAGCGTCAGCGTTATTTTAAAAATGGGGCGTTCAAGTTCAAATAAAAAACACAAGTTTAACTGAAAAAACGTATGTGAATGGCCACTGAAACTATGGACAAAAAAGCTTCCTAATCCAGTTGTCTATTAAACCTGACACTGTTTGTTAAATATTGTTGGCTCTTCAAATTGCTATTAAATAGATGATGTTTAAATTCGATAACATGTAGTTAAAAAAAAAGTAACTTTTTAAAAAAACTAAATTTTTTTACAACTGCAAAAAAGAGATTATATTTAACAGTGTTTTTACATTATTAAAAATGAACTTCATAGGTCAGATAATGCCAAAAATAATCAAAATGTAAAAACAGAGGAAATGACCATTCACAATTAAATATCCAATACACAGTGCTGGGGGTAACGCATTACAAGTAACGTAATCAGATTACTTTTCAAGTAACTTGTAAAGCAATGGATTACTTTTTCTTTTTTTTTGCATTTTCTTCAGCCTGAGACTAATTCATTTCACTTTTGGTGTGAAAGAGCCTTTACATTTGCCAAAAATGTAACTTTTTTTGTTGTTATAAAAACAAACAGCCCAGCCCAGATGATAAAAAGTAACGCAAAAGTAAAGTAATGCATTACTTTCCATAAAAAGTAACTAAGTAAAGCAATCAGTTACTTTTTAGGGAGTTACGTAATATTGTAATGCATTACTTTTAAAAGTAACTTTCCCCAACACTGTCCAATACCAACCAATACATATAGTCGTGATATCTTTCTTATCCCTATGACCAATGCCTATTTAAGTAAAATGATTTTATATTTGTATATTTTAAAAATATATAAATAACTGATTTTTTTTTTTTTTTTTTTTTAAGAATAAATAAATGAATGAATATATTAAATTAATCCGAATACACCGCTACTTTTGAATGGCAATCAATGGAAATACTTTTTCAATAGAAAAGCTTCCTTTCAATGGAAAATCAAACCTTGACCCCTTGGATTCCCATGGTCATTGCTGTGGGACAGCAGTTCATCTCCCAGCAACCTCACTGACCTCTGGAGTCCTGGTTGTTTTATTACGTCCTCATTAACACCTCAAGCCAGACCGCACGGTTCATACTTTAAAACAACAAACCAGAAATATACTGCAAAGACGGATCAAAGAGACTACCACAGGCCTTCTGGATGATCTGGACAGCACACGAATGGAAACTGTGGGAAGAGGAAATGAGACATCGCGTCCATCGCCCCAGAAAGCTGTGCTACGCTGAGTTGGGGCAGAGGTTAGCTTAATATCATCTCAGGAATTTCCCTTCCTACTTGAGTAAAAAGTAAATAAATAAAGAAGGAGAACAAAGCAAAAAATGATTTGTTATGTCACCAGTGTTTATCTTTAATTAGATTTCGGTCCCCATGGTGCCAAAACGAAGTTAGCTTCTCAGAAACTTAATGTAGTGGGAATCCCCCATAGAGAGACAAAAATCCAGTTCCAGATCGGATCAGAAGAGCTGCTCCATTTGTTTATCAACCAACGGAGATTGATGGTGGAGGACCAAAGGGAACAGGAGGAAATAAAACAAGCTACAATCCAGTACTTAGGCCCGAAGTCGTAAACGGTCCCATGGAATTAATTAAGGGAAAGCCATTTGCTGTGGAATGGTCCCATTAGGTGCACATTTGAACATTTAACCTTGACTTTTCCTCAGAGGGTTGCCCTCACGTCCTGTTCATTAGTGACCCCTATTTGTCCTGCAGCACTTTTTCACACTTAGAAGCCTCCTTTCTTTCTTTCTGCTTTAATATGCAGTCTTTTGCCTGCAGCGAGTACGAGTGCAAGAAATGTGCCTGTATACAGGTGACATCAGCTGTTTACAGAGCAGGTACTTTTCTCTTTTGATCGCAGAAAATGTCACGACATCCGTGGACTGAGAATGATTTAGCCTGAGGTTACGCTTGACTTTTTTCTCTTTATTTTAATACAGATGCTTTTTGCCTCTAATATAGTTTGCATGTAATATAGACAGATTTAATGTTTCTAATAACATAATTTATTTGTTTATAATAATAATAATATTTAAAACAATTGAAGTAACTTTATATTACATGAGTAGAGTTCATCCATCCATCCATCTGTTTTTTTGTCGATTCGGACCAAACGCTATTGTAAAAGCGCCACCGCACTGCTTCAGAATCTACAGCACTATCTGTACAGTCAATTACAGAATGACTGACTCAGTGAACACATTCTTTTTAGTGAATCAGAAACATAGAGCACAGGGTAGTACAATCCCAAACCACACTGTTCTTTTAGTGAATTAAAAACCTAGAGCGCAACACTACACTGAACGAATTCTGAACAAATCACTCTTATGAACTGGCTCTTTTTAGTGAGTCAAAAACATACAGCGCAACAGTGCAGTATGATTCTGACCAAGTGACTCTTATGAACCGGCTCTTTTTAGTGAATCAAAAACATATACCGCAACAGTGCAGTATGATTGTGAACAAGTGACTCTACTGAACCGACTCTTTTTAGTGAATCAAAAACATACACCCCAACAGTGCAGTATGATTGTGAACAAGTGACTCTACTGAACCGACTCTTTTTAGTGAATCAAAAACATACACCGCAACAGTGCAGTATGATTTTGAACAAGTGACTCTTATGAACTAGCTCTTTTTAGTGAATCAAAAACATACAGCGCAACAGTGTACTATGATTCGGAATGAATTTCTCTTTAGAATTGACTCTTGTTAGTGAATCAAAAACATATTGTCCAACCAGGGTAATACAATTCTCAACAAATGACTCTTATGAGCTGCTTCTTTGTAGTGAATCAAAAACAAAGTGCGACCAGAGTAGTAGCCTATGATTCCCGAACAAATTACAAGACATGCAGCACAACGGTGTAGTACGATTCTGAATAAAACTAGTTCTTTTAAATGAATCAAAAACATTCAGAACGAGCAGCCTCACAAAGTCAATTTGCAGAGCCATTACCATCCTGACAACTTTCAACTCAAATATATGCCACTTAATGAACTATTAAAAATAAAATCTTCCACAGAGTAGCCGCAGGTAAACACCATTACCCTCGCCGCAGTTTGTGGTTGTCTAACAGAAAACAGGTGGGAAATTAGCTAGTTTGCCAAGAGTTTAAATCAAAAACTAATTCTGAAATGGACAGCATCCATCTAGCCATTTTGATTGGTCACAACTGAGTTGCATGCCAAATGTGTTTCTCTGTTTTCTGAAATGTGTTCTGTGCCACTGAGGAGGGCTGAAGAAAGTAAACCTATTACTGGCAGTAATATTATAAATGCCCACAATGGCAGACCTGATAAAATCAGGTTTGGCGTCTGGTGTACCTGTAGATAGGGGGGTCTGCCCACAACCAGACTGCAGCAATTCAGAAATGTGATTAACCTCAACTTTCCATTACCTACATCCCGACAAATGTACAGTTTTCCCCTGTGAGATGCTCTATATACAGCATCTGGGGCCGGTTGCACCAGCTGGACGTACACTCGGTCGTAAGAGTAAGCTTAAGTTTTAAGTCCTGTGTAGAATTAATACCCGTTGCACCATCTAGGCGTAGCGCACGTCCGAGACTAAATCTTACGCCTAGTCAAAGGTAGGTGTAAAGTGAGAAATCTTGACTTGTTTCCATGTTGAAAATAAAGGCTAATAACAACGTTGAGATGATGGCGCGTCTGGTAAACGGGCTCCACGATCAGCAGGCTGTCGTCGTGTTTTTCAGAGCTGTCCTCTGTACTAAAGGCGAGTCGGGAAAGTTATTCAAATATAACTTCCTCCTAAAATTTGTGTAGGCTACTCTGTACACCGTGTAAACAGGTCTAGCCTATAACTTGCGATAACCGTGTAAACAGCTTATCTTTTGTCAGATGTCTTGTTTTTTATTCGTTACTGAATTGTTTTGCTTGCATACCAAAAGTAGCATATACTTACCGAACTGCTCAATCATTTTTCTTGTTTTACAATTTGAGTAATTTAATCTTCTTTTTTCAGCTCAACAGTAATTTTTCATCTATTCGTGGGAGCCAATAAATTCTCATTTGTAAGTTGTTTCAACTAACAGTGAGGTAGAACATATCAGCGTGTACGCGCATCGTCTAAGCTGCGCCTAGCCGTAGTTTTCGATGGTGCAACAGGTGTAAATATTCATCGGTAAGCTGGACGAGACTAAATCCAGTGTGAAGCTTACACCCAACTTTTTTTACGTCCAGCTGGTGCAACCGGCCCCTGGAGATATATAGGCCACATAGTCTGTGTTTGTGTGAGAAGTCAGCTCAGAGAGTTTCCACTCACTTCTAACACACCAGAGACCCAGGTTCAATCCCCACCTAGGGCAACTTCTCATGTGGAAGTCGCTTTGGATAAAAGCGTCTGCCAAATGAATAAATGTAAATGAATGTACCATAATCTAAAATCTGCCTTTAATTGGTAGAATTATTGGCTGTTTTTTTTAGTTAAAGTGCAAATGCATTTATCATTTCCAGCAGTCAGTTTATAGGGCATTAGTCTAGTCCAATAATATAACCTTACTTGCTACATCTACATTTTATTCACTTAGCAAATGCCAGGGAATAAACGTAAATGTAGCAAAGAACCTAGTTTTATTAGTGTATTACGCTAAATGTGCGCTCTATAAACTATCTACTGTATAAAGCATACTTTTGAGTGGTTTAAATGAAGCACAATAATTTTCCTTTAGTTTGCTAAAACCTCTGATGGTAGAGGTTTTATGTTTTACAACATTTACAGTGAAACAGCTGAAGCGTGTGATTTCTTTGTTAATCGGATTGTAGCACTACCCTAGTTTAATAAACACGTACTGCCTATTATTTTAAACAAAAACAAAAGAGACTTGTTATTAATTGCATCCAAAAATCAATTTTCATTAGGCTGCAGAAGCAATAGGACTCATCCACTTCTTTTTTTTTATATTTCAGAACTCTAATTTCAAACAGTAATGGCACTGAGGCAAAATGTCAAACTGCCAGCTAACCAAGCATACCAATGACCAATCATGAATAATACGAGAGACGTAAGGGGCCAGATGAATCACTTTAAATTCCCTTGTTGCTGCAGGTTTGAGATTTGGTAAGAAAAGCCTACGTTCATAACCTGGACCTTGTATAAGTCTGAGGTAATCATGCTACACACCATCTCAGAGCTCTTTCATCTTCATTGTTTTGTTGTGTTCAGTGAGGAGGTACAAATTCACTCTGAGCACATCTCCACTTTAATCTGATCTTTTCATAGCTCAGAGTCAAAAGCTGCAGTTTGTACAACAGTACCCCTCGGGGTTGAATAGATTGGCTACCTTCACCTTTTCCTTTCCTCTAAAAAAGATCTCTGTTCCATCCAAACATAGTGTGCTGCCTCATGTCAAAACAACAAACCAAGCACATATAACAGAGCTCCTCACAAGAAACTCGACTAACACTCACAGTGACATTCTGTCATCCAAACCCATAAGAGATTCGTTCATCTTCAAAACAAAATGAAGAGAGATTTCTGCATTTTATTTCTGTTAAAGGGACTATATGTAAGAATTTTCATGTATTATTTTGCATTAGTTCTTTACAGCTTTTGAATTCCATCGGCCTATAGTTCCTATTGTTTTGGTGGATGTATTTGGCTGTTGCACTCATGTCTCGTGTCTTTTGCAGTGTTTTACCCATGAAACAGCATTCTGAAAACACAGCGGCTAAGTTAAGGCTGGGACACACCAACTCGATGTCAAAGAACTAGCGGCAACAAAAGCCGACGGTGCTGACGAAAAAAATTTGTGCTTGAACACACCGAAAGAACTTCAACCGACTGTCAACTAGCATTCTGCGTCTGCGCATAAGGGAGACAACTGTCTATTTAAGAAGATACATTTGTCTATATTCGTCATTCAAAAAGGGAAAGCGAAACTAAGACTGCATGTATACAAACCATAAACAAAGCAGCGCTTGCTTACCGTTTTGAATATCAATCATGATGATCGCGTTCTTAATTTCACTCCTCTCGTGTTATTATGAAAATATTCGTGCATTCGAGTGCTCAGGTAAGATGACGTAAAATTAAAACAACCTTCTGTCTGTGTAGCAAATCAGAGTTCTCTCTCTCACATCAACTGCCTGTCGCCGATTCAACATATCAAAAAGCAGACGAGGACCAACTTCAGCCGACAGTGCGGAACACAGAGAGAACGAAGTTGGCCGACGCACAAAAACTGCCCAACGGTTTAACAAAAGGTTCAATTCACATTTAATAACTTTGCTTGTTTCCCTATTCCACAGCCCACGTCTCATTTTTTCCAACACAATAACGCATTTTTGAGTGAACAGCCGCTTAAGGGGCTGTTCAAATATCGTGGAAATCGCGGCTGCATCTGTCGTTGCTATGCTACCTGAAACTGCGCTCTACGCGACGACGAGAAAGATTCGGCAAAGGATAAATTGATTTCTAGCCCTTGCATTAGCTTTATTACTAGATATATTTATGGAGATGAAATATAAAAAAACGACTCTGCACAACTTTGATTAGCTGTTCGACAGAGCTTTCGATGTTTTTTTTACAGAAAGGCCGAAGCTGATTGGTTGGCTCTAGTCACATGACCTGCGTTGCACTTGCACCATTCTGAAAAATTGTGAATTTTTCATCTCAATGTGCCTGGAAAACGCGATTGACTAGCAATGTGTTCTGTGTTCAGAGAGTGTACGTCACAAGAAAGGTTAATGAGGTGCGCCATTATGTGGTCGGATCATTTTCTTCTCTTAACTGTTATAATTGCTGTATTGTCAACGTCTAATCGTAACATTTGCTATCATTTTTTCAATAAAGCGATTTCTCGATTTAAAAATAATAAAATCGAGGCAAGACATTAAATTCGAATTAATCGAGAAAAACACCGGAAAAATCAATACTTCTGAGCAAAAAAATGGGAAAGAACTTCGCCGTGAGTATATCAGAGCTCTGAATCACGTTCAGTCTCTTGTATGTTGCGTGTGCACGAGTTCGAGAACGAGCAGTGAGTTGCAGGCTGCAGTTCACTTAACGGCCACTGGTGTTGCTGATAACAAGGGTTTCTGAATTCTACATCTAGCCCCTTTAACGCTCATTTTATTTAAAGTAATAAAAATGTTTTGTTTAAGGTTTTACTTTTAGTTTTAGTTGACTATAATAACCCTATACATGTTTGTCAGCTTCCTGAAAAAGAGGAAAAGAGTCATAATACCATTTCCTGCGATTACTGACCACAGAGCAGCACTGAGCTGCTATAGGAAGCTGTGTTTGCACTCTTGCTTGACATTCTGATATGATTTGTCCAGGGAAAGCAAACTCATTGGAGATCATTAGATTGTGATGTAGAGTAGTTTCTAATCACATCAGTCACTAAGTGCTTTCGAAGGCCAATTAGCCGGCTTAGCACACAGATAAAATGCAAATGATCTAAGTAGAACAACAAATGCAATGGAGATAATTCCTTTGTCCGGCTTTATGCCTGAGCACCAGATGCTAATTGCTTCTAATGCTGGTGCTCCACTATTGTTTGCTACCACTAATAGGACCTAAGAACCTTAAATAAGAAGGAAAGTAAACTCTCTCAAAGTTTTTCAAAGCTAGATAAGTAAAGTGAACTGCAAAGTCACATGTAGTCTCTTAAAGTCAGCATGAAACCGAAGTTGTGATAGTCTTTTACTCACTATTGTGACGTATATCTGAGTGAAACAGCTTCTCAAACAAGAAAAATGTAGGGTGGGACTTGATTGTGTACATGATAGAATTGATTGGATGCTGGTTATTTTTTATTTTTCATGGAATATTGCAAGTTTACACAACAGTTTGTTCTGGTTCTCGAATCTGATTGGCTGAGAGGTCTTTCCAAGTCTGTTTTTAGGAGAGAACGTAGTTATTTAGACCTCAAATACACAATTTATATGTAAACATAGCACCTATTTAGAAATTTGTTAGGACGTTATCGGAGATTTGAGCCTTCAGCAGCCGTTCAGCGCTCACCGCAGAGAACAGCTTCATCTCGCCCAGTCCTTCGGGAATTGACGATATGGCTCTATATCGCACGGCTACGAGTCTGATATTGTGTGAAATGTTTGCACAAATTATCTTCTAAAAACAGCAATACGGGTGCATTTATGCAGCTGAAATATTACTTTTTAACAAACTTTTGTGTTTACTGCTGTTTTTACGGCCTAATCAGATGAAAGTATATTTTTATGGTGATTATACAGCGTGCTGTAAAGTTATAGTGCCACACATTTTGTTCAATGGAGGATGGATGGCAACAAAAGATTTAGCGAGAGTGAGCACAGAGGACATAAAGAAGATTACAGAAATAAGACATAAAAGTTACAGCCAGAACATCAGTCTGCTCAGAATACTAATTACTCTTATATCTGATGCTTGAGTGAGAGAGAAGATTTTCAGACTGGACTCAATCGCAGGATTCTGTCCTTAACTACAGCTAATATACCGGATAATGAGAGATCACCTGTTGCAAATCCACGGCACATTAAAGACGAGAATAATAGGAAAGATTGAGAGAGAAACTTGCATAAACCTTCAATCTGTCTGCATGTCTCCAAGATTTGGCCTGGTCTGACACGCATTCAAGGACACGGAACAAGATTAAAGTGTTTCAGGGTGTGTTCAGTTCAATTAAAATAAATTCTGGCGCGTTTGCTTTGTTGGTACGGTTCATTTGAGTAAGTGGTGTGCACCAAACATGCTTCCAATTGAACTCTGGTGCGGTTCGACTGAAACAAACAAGATGTGATGTCACAAGATGCAACCCTAAAAGGGCAAAATGCTCACCTTGTTTTTCTCATCATGGACGATATATTGCCCATTATAGTTCGGTAAAGGCGTCTGAACCCGTAATAAAAATACCACCATGTGTACGCATAAAACGAGCACATATGGCACACAACATTGTTTATTGATGTTCGGTAAGTTCTGTCGCAAAATATACATCACAAAAGCTCTTTAATCAGGTTGTGACCTTATCCTTATGGCTTTTGTTTTTTTAGTTTTAACTTATAGTGTTAAAAATGACAGTGAGAACACTAAGAGTAAAAGTGCTGATCAGCTCTTATATTTAAAGGTGAAGCCTTATGAGTTGCAATATCAATTAGCAAAAATAATGATCCATGACCTTAGCCATATTCATGTAAAAAAAACTGCTAAAAGTATGTAGATCAGCACTATTTTTCTAGGTAAGCAAATTCCTTTCCGATTATGTCCTATATAAACTAATATTTCAGGTGTCTATACACCCTCCTTTTATACCAAAGATTAATATTAGCTGACACTGCCTGTTCTCTCTTGTGAACATATTATTGTCTCCATTGTTTTTCATCCTACTTTGTAACTAACTCCCCTGACTTCATTAAGTGAACACTGAAAGATGCACTGCTCCCCAAACGACTTCTGATGTCTCTTAGTACAGGAAGTACAAGAGGAAACGGTGGCTCAGCAGGTCATTTAGGACACATCAGCGAATAAGCTCATGAAGACAGATGCTGTTGTGCATATAATCAGGGATTTGATTGCACATTGAATACTTTAGCACTGTCGGGTATAGTTAAAGGTAGGGTAGGTAATTTTGGAGAGGCTAGTAATAACGCATATGATCCAACCCTTCCTTCAGACCGCTCTCCAAAGCCACGCCTCCTTCAAATCACATGAGCGAACAGCCAGAGCAGCGAAAATATCGAGTTGCATTACCTCGTCTCAAACACATAACATCACGGTAATAATTAACGCAAACAACTTAAGAGCACTGACTTGTACCACCTGACTGCTGCAGATTCATTTCGGCGTTGATAGTGCTGCGAAAGAGTCCAAGAACGAGAACAACTCAGAGAAGAACGTCACGGGTTGCCATCTCGGAATTATTGTTATGACTTTGATGTGAACACCATGTTTGCCAATAATTGTGTGAATATTTTTTGGTATTCTATATATATATATATTAAAATTAACCAAATATACTATTACTTTTTGTCACATTTGCCACAAAATTTTTATGAGTAAGGCAAAAATTAAGAAATGAAAAACGGATTGAAAAATGGATTCCTACTAATTTAATAGTCTGTGTTTTATATCAGACAAAAGTCCCAAAAATAAAGTAAAATAAAAAAATAAAATAAAAAAAATAGATTTAAAAATAAAACAAACAACAACATTTGCCAGATTTATTTAACAGTTTCAATGATCCTAAAACAGCATTCCAGCCCCAGTGTCATCACAACACGTCTGATTGTTCTACTTCCAGCTGAATTGCAATGATTATGCAAACCATACAACTGGACAAAATCCTTTATGAACATCTATCTGTACTTGAGTACGTAAATTGAATCCACATGCGTTGGTTCCCTGCCCACTAGTCCCCCTCTCTGCATGCCAGCAGATGACCTCTGACCCTTCCAGTAGCTGCTCTGTGCATTCCGACCGTGACAGACGCACACGACTCCAGACTGTTGCGAAGAACCCCGCGTGCCAAACTTCACGCTGTCGACGCAAGTGCACAAAGACCCTCTCTATTTCAATTTAAATAACTATATATGGCCAGAAACAGGCACATACTCCAAGAATATGATCCTGTCACAGTGTATGTGTGTCACGAGGCCACATCTCCTTGGGCAACATTAGGGGGCAGATGTTCATGAACCC
>CM076070.1:7422500-7532500 GCA_038088235.1 Zacco platypus
CGGCGGAACTTTCCGGCCGACGGACCTGGGCGACACCGCCGGACCGGAAGTTCGGCGCTGAGCCGCAGGCTCACGGGACTGAGCAGGTGATGAGGCGTTGGCTGGCCGGGGCGAAGGTGGTGGGACCGAGGATGACTGGGAGGTACTGAGGAGGGAGGAGTCCGATAACGCCAGAGGGGTGACGGGCGGAGGCGTGGCCGAAGTCCCGGATGTCCGGCGCGGCAGCTGGGCGACGACCCCCGAATGCCGACCAGGAGGGACGAGGGAGCCCAGCTGAGCATCCGGACAGCCGGGCCGAGGAGCTGGTGAAGGAGGCGTGGGACCAGGCGCTGGTGACAGGCTGACGGGACGCGGTGGTGACGTGGGCCTGGAGGCCTGAAGGGGAGCCGGGAACTCCGCCTCAAGCTGGGCTGGTGGCAGGGAAGCCCGAGGTGCTGGAGCGGAGCCGCATGGAATGGGCGATGGGAGCAGAGCCGAGGAGCTAGCTGGCAGCAGGGGGACCGACGGATCCAGGGGACTGGTCGTAACCAGTGACGGAACCGGGGAGACAGGCAGGGGGGCAGACGGAAGGCTTCCAGACGGAACCGGAAGGACAGGAGAAGGCTGAAGGGTGGGTATTTGGGTGGGGAAAGGATCCGCGGTCCACAGCTCTATGAGGCGGCGGGCTGTTTCTCGCTCTAGGCTGGGCTCACTCGCTCGTGGTTTTATCGGAGTCCCGAACTCGTCCAGCTCCGCTCCGATCTCGGAGCGCACCCCGGGC
Organism: Zacco platypus; assembly: GCA_038088235.1. Lineage (NCBI taxonomy): Eukaryota > Metazoa > Chordata > Actinopteri > Cypriniformes > Xenocyprididae > Zacco > Zacco platypus. Next base: position 7,423,261 of record CM076070.1, read on the forward strand.
TGCCACGCTGAGGCGGAACGTTCGTCCCTCCGGCACATCCAGGCCCAGTAGCCCAGGTGCGGTCGAGCTTCCGGGCTCATCAGAAAATCCAGAGCGGGTGAGTCCATATTTAATTCTTTTTCTCGCAATGAGAGGTCGGTTCTTCTGTAACATTCGGGTGGACAGGAATACAGGAGTCGCAGGTAACGAATAACAAGCAGGTTTATTTACACGTAACAGCGTGCATTGCACAAGCAAGAACCGACACTGAATAGGAAACGGGCAGGAACTTAAATACACAGATGATTAGGGTAAGGCAGGTGATGACAATAACTAATTACATGAAACCAGGTGATGACAATGACAGATAACATAGGACTAAACAAGACGGAACTAGACGTGTGTGACAACAATTGTAAAAAAAAAAAATATGATAAATGTAAATCTAAATATTAAGATAAAGAATTTGACCAAGGTTTATTAAAGTAAATATTATAATGAATATATTATAATTATAAAGCATACAGTATATGTTTACCATGTTAAAGAGTTATTATATTTGCTTCATAATATTATAAGATTATACATAATAATATTATTAGAACATTGCAGTAAATATTATAAAAAATATTATGATAAATCACACTGATATATTGTATTATTTTTTTAGAATATTTACTTATAATAATAATAATAATTGAACTATTTGTATAAAAACAAGGCAAAAAAAAAGTCATTGCAAGGTTTATTTTCAACAGAACTACTCAAAGTAGAACACACATGAGTATTTTGATAAAAGACTTTCTCATATTTGTGTCAATATTTTCCAGTGGATTCTAGAAGAGCTTCACAGCATCTATCCTTTCCTAAGTATTTTAACAACCTCAAATATGCTCGTCTGAAGAACTTCAAAGACTCTCCTTTCCTTTAAAAGGCGTATTCAGTGTCCTTTGAAAGCTTTGTCAACGAAACCCTGAATGAAGATGCTGCCTACCCTTGCAATCCAATACCTGACTGCTGAGGAAACCTGCAACAAGCTCTACCAGAGCATTAAACATGAAAATTAAAGCTGAACATGGAACTTCAAAGATACAGAGGAGACGAACCTTAAAACGCAGACGTGAAGGTATAAATCTTTAATATTCCTGTGGGCAAAATGCCCGTCTTTCTCTCTGGCGAGGCACAAGACGGGACGGTTTTAAGAGAGATTTATGGAACCTTCTCAAATTCCCGCCTGATTCCACAGTAAACACTTTTGTCCACCTACTCAAAACCAGCTGCATGACCTTGAGGATAAAAATCTCCATTGTTTGACGAGGAACCGTGACAAGTGATCATTCGGCGGAGGTTGATGTGAGGTAAAAAGCAGGTCAGTCTTTCCTCACCTCTCTTGTTTGGGTCTTGGCATGAGATTTGAACTTGGAGAATGTCGTGATATTTGCGTGTGAATGAACTGTGTAGAGTGTAAACAATGAAATGTGCACATCTGCGTGTGTTTGTAAGTAAAGACATGACCTGTCAACTGTGAGCTAAAGAGAAAGAAATTTCTCACCAAAGCCTTGGTCTCGTCCTCATCCTTGTAGTAGTGCAGCTGGTCTCCTCGGAGAACGAACCAACGAGTGTGCCAAGTCTTCACGAAACCTCCTTGCTTCCGGAGCCAACCGCATCGGAGAACATCCTGCCTGGCCGATCCGCGGCCGTGCTGGGGGCTGTTGCCCGCGCTGCCAGCCTGCTCTTCCATGACCAAACCGACAGACCTTCCCTGTACCCGAGACAGAAGGCGAGACGAATTCATTTTAAAATATGATCCAAATGAAAGCGTGATAAAAGTCACATGACTAACTTCTCAGGTTGGTGTTCTGGTATTAATACAAAGGAAGGACAGTGCCGTTGCCCTGCTATGCATTTGCATTTGTCAAGATAAGCAAATACTCACAAAACTTTAGTTTGTCTTCTGAGGAAGTGCTCATTTATGGTGACCAAAATATGTTTGTTCGGATATAAAAATTTCAGATATAAAATTTCAATGGCAAGAACATTAACTTCAGGGAAATTCAGAGATTAGATCTTTAAGTACAAATATTATAATTATAAAAAAAAAATTACTAGTATAAAAAAAATACTACTAATAATAATGAATATAATATTTACTTAGCATTTACGCATTTGGCAGATGCTTTTCTCCATAGCAACTTTATAAATAGTAAATATTAATAGAAGATTACAATGAATATTATATTACGCTCAACACAACATTTATTTGATGAAAATACAGTAAAACGGTTATTTTAAATTGTAATAAAATTTCCCAAATTAACTGCTTTCTATTTGAATACATATTAAAATGTAACCTATTGCTGCACTGTAAAAAATAATTGTTGGTTTAACTTAGAAAAGTAAGTTGGCAACTCAAAATTTTGAGTTCATTGAAATTAAAAATTTTAGTTAATACAATGAAGGCGATTAATTTAATCAACAGGAAATCAAAACAGAACTACATTAACTACATGTAATTAACTACATTAATAATCTAAGTTGATTTGACAAAAGAAAAAAATGTTATGTTGACTAATCATAGAAATATTGTTTTTATAGTGTGTGATGGTAAAGCTGAATCATCAGCAGCCATTACTGAGATAGATTGTTTTCAGGATTCTTTGATGAATAGAAGGGTCAAAAGAACCACATTCATTTGAAACAGAAATCTTTTGTAATATAATAACTCAAGTGATCTTCATTTATATAGCGCTTTTTACAATACAGATTGTTTCAAAGCAGCTTCACAGTGATAATAGGAAAATTAAATTAATGGACAGAGATTGTTTTGTCTTTACAGCAACTCTAGGAAAAGGTTATTATCGAGCTAAAGCGTCTTTATTGTCACATGACCAATGCATTCTTGTTGAATAAAAGTAAAATAATTTACTGACTCCAAACTTTTGAATGGTAGTGTATGTGCAAAAATAAATAAATAAATTACAAAAAAAGTTAATAAAATAATATTTGTAAATATAAATGTTTTAAATAAATAGTAATGTTAAAAAATAAACATTGTGTGAGGGATTTTGAAGGACTTTCCATCATTTTTTTTTTTTTTTTTATCAGAAAAGGTATGTTGACATTCAAATTGGCTTAATGCAGAATCTAGATATTCCATATCTATACTCACCCCTCTGTTTAACCTTTTTAGCCAATCATTTATGTCACAGTCTGACTTCTCATCCCACTGGCTTTATGCTATGACCTACCAACAACTTTCACGATGACCACAAGATTTTTGCAAGTGTTTGCTTTATGAGTTCATGTAGCGATGGAAATAATCAAAAGCTCAGCAAATCTGCAGTCACCAGGAAGAAAGTGACCTCCAGTGCTCTTTTAACTGATGTCCTCAACCCCTAGCTCTTCCTTTTTCTCTCTCACGTTCCCAAAAGAAAACCCATATGCTGTTAGCAGTTGGAATAAGACCTTCTCATGCGTCTACGAGATCACCAGACCTTCCCACAACAACATTCTGCTCAAAAGTTTAAAATCAGTGCCTCGAACAGGGCCAGGGGATTCCTTCCAGGAACAAAGCATTAAAAATTCAACATCTAAACAGTTGCTACTTTTGCTGGGAGCTGGAATTATAAGTGTGTATCTGTCCACCACAAGTGCTTCAGCAAAGAGAGACAAGTCTGGGAATCGCATATCTGCAAAACGGGGCAGTCGGCCAAACACCTGACGTTCATTTAAGTGACTGTCTGACAGTAGACATGAAGGCATGAAATCATAAAAGGGTGTTTTATGTGAGTGTTTATGATTTTGAATGAAATCTTTCAGAGAAGGAGGGGCGGAAGTTGCTGCCAAGCAAGAATCTTCATGTTTGTGCCCATCAAGATATCAAGATCATGTCACGCCAGTCAGCGTAGATTTGTTACTCGCTGCTACTTGCTGTTTGTGCGTGTGCTAGTGTGTGTGGGAAACCTTTTCCTTCGAGTACATTTGTTTTTTTCTCCAATTCAGATCAAAGAGTGGCACTGGACTTCAAACTGAGGAAACATTCATCACATTTGGACTTTTCCTCAAGACGACCTCATTCTTGTGAAGCAGGCTTGTGGAGTCTGTCTGCAGCATCCAAATCGCTTATGTGGCGTTGTTGTACCAAACACAAATGTTCCTATCTACCTAGAAAGCATTTTAAGCATTACATGTGCACTTTTGACTATTCAAAACATTACGCAAAGTAACGCTGAGCAAGACAAAAATATGCAAAACAACCTGCAGGATTGTCTAGAATTGGTTTGCAGTAAACATGATAAAATGAGGGCTGAAAAAAATGGGTGTAGAAACAATTTTCACTCAGAAATTGTTAATTTAATTAAAAACCAACAATTTACATGTACGTAAGTTGTGTTTTTTCGAGTACCAAAACATTAGCTTAGCAACATGCTAACATTACAATCAAGTGCATGTGCGTTACATAAGAAACTACAGTATAGATGTGGAGCGCATGTACGCTTTGGAGATTTTTTTAAGTTTTCACTAAGTCTCACTAAGGTTGCGTTTATTTGATCAAAAATAAAAGCAGAAGCATTGTTTGTTGAAAATGTAATTCATTTCTGTGATGCAAAGCTGAATTTTCAGCATCATTACTCCAGTCTTCCATGTCACATGATCCTCCAGAAATCATTCTAATATGCTGATTTACTGCTCAAGAAGCATTTATTATTAGTATCAATGTTGAAAGCAGTTTTGCTGCTTAATATTTATGTGGACTTTGAAGAAAGTTCAAAAGAGTATTATTTATAAATCATTTGTAACATTATTAATGTCTTTACTCTCACTTTTGATCAGTTTGATTTATCCTTGTTTAATGAAAGCATTAATTTATTTATTTCTTTAAAAAAAACCTTACAAACCCCAAACATTTGACCAGTAGCTAAGCTTAGCAACATGCTGTCAGATTCAAACTCAAGATGTAATTTGAATCATAATCTTCACTATCAACCCTTGACTTTCTAAGCTTGCCTTTATCTTTCATAACCCTGAGAAGATTACTTCAGAATTTATTATCTGATTTTGAGGTGAACAGCATGTATCTGCTGAAGAACCGCTACGCTTCATGCAGAGAAAAATAGATAATACATGCAGAGGGGGAAAAAACACTAACAGAAGTAATCCTCTTGTTCGTGTCATATTTAGAGGTCAAGGCTTATTTTCTCTTGCTCTCAGTCTCATTAATGATTCAGACAGTGGCAGAGCCAGAACATGTTGAGCCCCAGACAGGATTTTGAAATACCGCCCCTGCATCTAATTTCCTCGGAAATGAACTCAGATGATGGTGTTTCACAATGCTGACGGCACAGGAGACCCCAAAACAGTTCAAACAAGGACATGCACACACTGTTTTTCGTTAAATGGTGTAAGTTTCAATATTTTCTAACTCAACAACTGTAAGTAAGCAACTCATAGGTTTGTATCCCAGAAATCGTTGCTCTGTTTGTTCATTCTCAAAACTATAAAAAGAGGGTTTCAAAGCAAAGCCATAGAGGAACCATTTTGGGTTGGCCAAAGAACTGTTCACTAAACAGATAAAAACATTTTACTCTTAGTGAGTTGAACTTATTAATATATTTTTTTTTTTTACATTTTTGATCCATTTGGCAGACAAGTGAGGGGTTGCCATTGGTGGGGGTTGAACCCAGGTCTCTGATGTGTTAAAAGTGAGTGGATACTCACTGAGCTAACTCCCCATAATAACCTAAGTAACCAAAAGACCAATGTTAAAGATCCAAAGATGCCAATAACACTTTTAAAAGGGACCTATTATGCAAAATTCACTGTTATAAGGTGTTTGAACACCAATGTGTGTCCACACACAAAATCCACCCACTCCTTTTTTTATAATCTCCATAAACCATAAACAAATGCACGGTTCCTACTCTTACGTAAAAGTAAGGGGAAACTCCGCCCATGACTGCTGATGATCTGCCCTATTAGCATAGATCTGCCCTGAGTGAGCAGCTGCAGTTTACTCGATATTACTGGATATGTATAGTGTCTGCAGCAAAAACATTACATATGTTCTCTTATTGGATGTGCATGTACTCTCTGCATCCGAGTCACTGAGGACACTGTGGTTGAATTTCATTAATAAATAAAATGTGCCAAAGAAAGTCTGTAAAGTGTTATATATTTGCTCAAATCTTTTTACACTGGTATGGTGATTTGTGGTACTACCCACTCCGATTTTGCTACCTCCCATTAAAACAGCGAAAATATAGCAAAATCTGATAGGTGGCATTATTCATCAGAACATCAGACTGCTGTGAGGATGAATTCAACGCTGGCTGTGCACAAAAGATTAATATGACGGTACATGCTAGTTGATAAGTTGAATCAGCTTAACTCCACAACATCTACATCAATTTATCCACTAACCATTCAAAAACGTCCAGATGCATTGTAAAAGTCGTAACTAATTCCTGAGTCATCAAAGTCCAACTCCACCGTTACTGACAATTTCTGACATTTTGTCTGCATGAGATTCTGCAGTTTTGTTGTTGTTGAGTATCCAAAGCGTAAGCTGTCAAAGCTCCGCCCTCTTTTGGAAAGTGGGCAGGGAGCATCAGCTCATTTGCACTTAAAAGGACACAAAAAATGTCATGTTTTTGCTCACAAACAAATTTGACAAACTATAATAAAAGCTATGTGGGGTATTTTGAGCTGAAATTTCACAGACTATATATTACATCTTGCGAAAATGAGCATAATAGGTCCCCTTTAAGAGAATTTTAAAGTGCCCCTATTATGCTTTTTCGAATATTAGCTTTCATGCAGTGTGTAATATAGCCGTTTGTTAATGTGAAAGGTCTGCAAAGTTTTAAAGATCAAAGACAAATAAAATTAACGTCTCCTAAATGAAAGAATCGTTTCTAAATTGCTGAAACGAGTCATCAGCAATTCCAGGCTCACTTCCTGTTACAAGCCTATGTAACAATGTAACAAATTTGGATAATGCCAACCTATGGCCTTCATTGGCTGCCTGTGAACAACGTCTACTTTGACCCACCTTCAAACACTGTAGTTGTAGCTGAGGCCTGGAAGAGTTCGGTTTGTGTTGTCGACATGTCGAGAATATCGTTTTTTAGTGCTGCAAATGCACTTCACATGCATTTCAAAAGAATGAGGACTCGCACTAGAATTGATACGGAAAACCTGATACCATTGTTCCTATCACTGTGATTCAAAAGCTGTGGAAGCCTCCGGAGCTGATATTCAGATAAGGTAATGGTAATTTCATTTCTGACACACTGTAAACGGTAAACCTATGACAACAGACTAGGCCAAACTGACCAATCGGAGCAGAGTAGGCTCGTGGAAAGGAGGGCTTTAGAGAGAATAAATCTTCGAATGAATCGTTTTCAGACTCTTTGAGAAATGAGGTGATGTGAAATGTATTTTGACCTTGGATGCTATTGTAGGACACTTCCAAAACAAAAATAGAATTGCATAATATGGGCACTTTAAGAGTGTTAAAGCAAAAATGACATAAATTTGGGGTGGTAATATTGGTTTGTCTGACCAATAGCAACTTTTTCGCTTTCTTTCAGATGTAGCATGGAAAAGTCTGGTTCATTCTGGTGAATTGGTTCATTGAGATGGTTCATGTACATGAACTGATCCAGAATGATTCAAGTCCCTCCACAGAATTTTAGGAATATTTAGTTTGCATGGATTCTATTTTTTTGTTGTTTTTATAGTTGTTGTTGTATTTTGTGTACATATATCTTGTGAGAAAGTAGCTGAGCTAAAAAGTTACAATGCAGTATAGTCCTGTCTCCAGCAGTTAAAAGTAAATTCACAGTGAGAAAAGCAGCACTGCCACGTTATCACATGCACAGAGGTGGCCGTGTGTGCAAGTGTGTGGGTTACGATGAACTCCAGATGTGCTGCCTTAGCAGTCTGCTCGGCTACCGTCATCTGCTTAGCAAGTGCATGGCTGCAGAGCGGAGAGAGACCCAGCTGATGGCTCTGATATACTGCCGTCACACACACATATACCACAAACACACTAAAGCTCAGTTGGAATCGAATATAGTCAAACTACTCTTATTATTTTTGCAGCACTCAGTATGTAAACTGTGAGCAGTATGCAAATTTTCTATATGCATGGAATATCCAGATGACACTATATTTGCCAAAGTACACAGCACACAACTTAAGCACACATTGCAGGAAATACTGTATGCCAGTGTAATGTACAACTGAAAATTGACTTTCCATTTCCAAAAGTGAACCCAAAGTAATATCAGTCACAAATGAATTATCTAATCTGACAGCCAAGAGTTTAGGTCAACATGAACTCAGAATTGACCCTATTTATTTTCATAATGCATCTTTTTCATTTGTGTGCATTATTCCAAAAACAGCACGTGAAAACACATTGGGAAAACGTGCCTGTGGTCACATTTCAGCAAAATGACATTACACTGCTTCTTGCACGTTTCGTGACACTTCCAGTGAATGGCGCTAAAAGTGTGCTCAGTTTTATCCAAAAAAAATAATTAACACGAATCTATCAACGTGTTATTATGTTGGTTGTTATATGCATTGAGGCATTTCGGAATTGAGATATCTAGTGACGGGTGCAAAAAGGTTAGTGCTCTATCGCATTTGAAATTTAACGTACAACCACGGTTGGGGAACGTTACTTTTAAAAGTAATGCATTACAATGTTGAGTACAATTTAAGAAAGTACTGGATAACATGATAACATGAGTACTGAACTACATTAGTTAAGGTTAGGTGTTGCGGTAGGTTCAGGGTTATTACCTAATTATTACACAGTTATTACATTTACTATTAATAAGTACATAATATGTACATGGGAAACAGGACTGTAAAATAAAGTGCTACCCAATATTGCGCTACTGCCTAAAAAAGTAACTAATTGCGTTAGTTACTTTTTATGAAAATGAATGCATTACATTACTTGCGTAACAAACCTAACAACAAAACATTACTTATTTGCAAAAGTAAATTAGATGTTTTGCTGTAAATTGAAAAGTCAATGCGTTACTTTACTAGTTAGCTACTTGAAAAAAAGTAATCTGATTACATAACTCAAGTTACTTGTAATCCATTACCCCCAACACTGTGTACAACCTACATGACATCATATCCTAAATCTGACTGATAGATTAAACAAAAAATGTTTCAACATATTTGTTGAATCAATCATCCCATTTTAGTTTGCTTATACAAGTCTTTGATCTGTTTTATCGCGACTCATGTTTCATAGGACTCTTACCCGTGCATTTCGTATTGCAAGTGCAGTGTTGTACCAGGTGAGCTACCGAGCAAGTTTACTACATCAGAAAAAAACATACATATGGAGGTGGTTATGTGATGCAAATGTCAAAATGTATTAGAGTGCTACAGGGAATTTTATGTAATATAGTACGCTTTTGGAGTTTTGCAAAAACAAATGTGTGTTAAAGAAAGATAATTGTTTTTCCTAGGTTGCCTAGGTTATCCAACAAAAGTGTTTTTGTAATAATTAATCAAAATGATATAACTGACCACCAAATAGCTATTAACGCATTGATTTAGCAAACTTCATTATCCAATCAATTTCCGATGGAAAAAAACTCAACACAGGAATTCCTACTGATTTTATAACAATTTTACACTAAATTGCGCTAAAAAAGATGCTTATTTATGATGTCTATCATATGAAACACCAATGTAATGAAGTAATGTGACAACAATGTAGCATACTATAATTTGAAAAGTCTTATGATTGTACAATGTTTCACATACTATTTTTTAAATGCAGTCAGAATTTCATTCAGAACATATCCTTACACAAGTACATACATAACCAACTTTTTTTGTTACCTGCCTCCTATATATACACATACGGGCTAGTCTATGTAGATGCCATTTATTGGTGGGTCTGAAGACAATATTGTTTTTGAGATTTGACTTTGCACCTGGTTTGAATGAGACTATGAATACAGCACAGCATGCAGTTTAGAAGAGTAAAACTCTGTCACTATGCCAAGTCTAAGGCTCTGTGATATATTAGAGCTGTCTGCTGTCTGTGTGGGGCATCACTGAAGTTCCCCATCTATAAACTCCTCTCTGAAGACCCAACAGCTGCGACAGGGACGCAGGGAACACTCAAAACATCAAACACAGACTCTTACCGCAATAATCAGAGACAGAAAATCTGTTACATATTACAGAAACAACTATCCCTCAATCAAAAATAATAGCCTGGATGCATTGGAGATGCCAAATCTAGTAAAAAAATATTTGATTCTTGTACTTATTAGTCGTGCTTGGTGAATAACCAACTAGCACCCATCCAGAACACCCTAACAACCGTATAACAACATCCCAGCAACCACTCACAACACACTAGCCAGTTTGCAGTGAGTTTAGCTTGTGTAAGCACCACTCACATTTTCCACAGAAAATGTCAAATATAGTTTTCTGTTTGCTTTGTATAAAAGCAACATCATGAAAAGCCTGCATAACACATCCTCATGTGTATAATCATGGAAACACACATTAGAGAGGTGAATGAAATCTAATGGCTCTGCTAGTCGAGCGGCACTCAATTTTACCGTTTGCATAATTTCCTTTAGTACAAATTAGAAAAGCCGTTCTCTTTTCCTCAATTATCATGTCAAACAACTGATGAGGCTAATAGGATAACAAGATAACAGAGGAGGTGACAAGATGGGCATCGAGTGGGCCGCGTGTGAATGTGTGTGTGTGTGTGTGTGTGTGTGTACTTATGTGGGTGTGTATGATTGGTCTTCTGATGACGGAGACAGACGTGTCCTCCCGCACAGTCTCTCTGTCTGGCATAAAGAAGTTTATTGATGAGCTTCATGAATTAAATATCCCCTGCAGTCTGCTGAATAGAAGTGCATTATTAATACTAACTTTTATCAGAACTCCAGCTTTTTCTAGTTTAAAAATTCAAAAATAAGCAAAACAATGATGAATACATTAATTAATAACATATATAAAATATATGTGGGTGTGTGTGTGTGTGTGTGTAACTACCATATACTGCATTTATTTGATCATTATCGGCCAATATATACACAATATTGACTAATACTCTAATACTAAGACTAATTTTTGGTGATGGTACCAAATTGGACATTTAATTGTGCATGATTATTTTAAATTTAAATGACCACTACCATTCTCTAGCATTAGAATTAACTTGCAACGTTTAAAATTAACTTGTAGAATTTAAAACAACTGATGATTTTAGTTTTTATTGTTTTTATTTTAAAAATTTTAAAATATTGTCGTGTATACCTACATTTCAATAACAATATATTTCAAATCAGCAATAAAATTTGACAACAATGATATCGTGTTTTTTGCTTCTTTAGCTCAATATAAAGAGCATGCAGGTTCAGTAAACAAACTTCCAAAAAATTGGCCCTGTTAACTGCATTTTCTTTGGCAGTTTCCTCATTTAAAAAAAAATAAATAAATAATAATAATAATAATAATAATAAAATAATAATAATTATATATAAACGTATAATTTTCTCTCTTATAATGACTCTGTTACAGCAGTCTACGGCTGTTTGTTTGTTTATTTATTTCTTTAATTCACAATTCTGGAATCCTACACTTAATTTCTCACACTCTTTGACCTCGGGACTGTGTACATGTCTGTCTGTGTCTGCTGTATGAATATGAGAACAGTCTAACAGGAAAATGCATAGAAGAAAATCTCCAGAGGGAACCAAATCCCATGCTTATGGAAAGGTGAAGATGGTTAGACAATCTCTCTCACGACTCTGGCTCTGAAGGCTCTGACCAGAACACACTGATCTCCAACCTAATGAATACTCATAGTTCGTTTAACAGTGTTATTAACCAATGGATCCAAATTAACAAGATTACATTGATCGATATGGTTACTTAACAACAAACTATGGTCATTTTTTATGAAAACAGCAGCATAAATACAAAAAAATCCCCAAAGTCCCTCACTTTCCTAAATGATTATAGTTATATCTACAACATTTCCACCAATTTCATGAGTTCACTTACAAATATAATCAGATAGAGCTTATTTTTTCAAAAAGACATTGATGCTTTTTTTTTCTTTTGTTGAACAACCAATGAAGAAAATGAAGTATGACAGGTGTACAGTACTGCAAGTAGCTTCAAATAATAGCACCTGCTAAAACACTTAGATTAGATGGAAGACTTAGATTCACAATGACATTGTATGACCAGAACAACTGTGTTTTTGCTAATAAGTAAAAGCTCCTCGCTGCTCTCTGCAGAAACTGCAGCGTGACTGTAAAAGTGTAACATTAACATGCAGATCCAGTCATTCACTGCGGTGAATCTTCAGCACTGACTGCACACATACACTTTATTAATGATCAATCTCAGAGAACAAATGAACATTTTAAGCCATCCGTTTGGAACAAGTAAACAATGGACGTTTACTCCCAGCAAAGACCACTGGCTTTCAATACAAGTTCATGTGTGTATGTCTGCCAACATCAATCAATGAAGAACACAAAGATCCCAGCATTATATTCCGATCTGTGGTATTATGTCTAATAGAGGCTTTGACATTTATGTCAATTCTTGGCTAGTGTTCCCTGGCACAAGGATGAAGAAAACATCATGTGCAGTTTTACTGTAATTGACATCTCAATAAGATTTAATGGATTACTCGACAAGACTTTTCCTGCAAGGACTTGGAAAGTGAAGCAGACGGGACTAGTTTCCCCAGATTATGTAAATAGTTTGTGATTTTAATTTCATCTGAAATTGAGCACACAAGAAAAATTACCTGTGTTTTTGAGGCTAACTTTGGCATCCTGTGACAAATCTAATCCTGCCTGGACAACAATCTCTTTAATTCCCTTCATTTATTTTGACCTCTTTTGAAACTAAAGGAATTGTTCGAATCTTCTGACTATGGAACATGTTCACTGATATCTATCTAACATGTTGAGTAAAATATCAGTTTGACGATATTAAGCTGGATGTGTCTTTATTTATTTGTCTAGCTATAAATATTTCAACTTTAATTAACTTGCTCAGCAAGATCCTCTTAAAGACATGACAATGACAGTGAAAACTACTTGTTAGTGTTGTCAAAAGTACCTTCTTCAGTAGCAAGACTTCAGTACTAAGTTGAAATAAAAATTTTAATAATGTGATCCTTTGAGCATTGTTAAGCAGATTCGTAAACATCTCTGATTGGCCATTGTGTTCACGTGCTCAACATATGTCTGTGATTGGCTACGATGATCAACGCTACAAAAACATGTTGTAAATAGACATCTATGATGTTCTTCACCGAGGGCTTGCACAGATAAACATGGGAGCGTTTGAAAGCAGGTGTCTATCCATAGCCCCCGATCCCACTTTCAAATTCAAACACTTTCGTGTGCTTTCAAACACTCTTTTAGACAATCACAGTGTATCCATTGAACGCGTGAACACATCGGCCAATCAGAGGTGTTTACGAATCCACTTGACAGCGCTCAAGGTGTCACATTATAAAAATTCCAGAATCGACTTGATACTTTTGACAACACTACTACCAAGAAAAGTTTATCCTAATGTATACTATGCGATGCATGCTTATGTGTTGTGAACTGACACATTTTGGACTAATTTGGGATCTCTCTCCTGTATCTGTTAGCGGAGTGTAGCATCTGCTCACACGTAGAACTCTTTGCTTGCTAAGCATGTTTACTCTGCACATGGGAATGTGACAGGGCTGAGCACACAGAGCAGGCCTCAGTGTTTAACACGGCATTGTTTGGCCCTTTTATTACTGGGAACCACTTACTCCAGCTCATCATGAGTTCTGTTCGAAGAAAAAAGAGAGAGAGAGAGAGATCTGGCCACAGAGACAATCGTTTTAGGCATTATAAGCATTGCGCTGAATCGCTGTTCCAAACGAGATGTCTGAATTTGGCTAAATTCTAATGCAGCATCTCATGTATTTTATGCAGATTTCCAAATGTCCTGCAATTAATTACCATCTTTAAGAAAGATGGTAAACGGATGCAATATGAAAATGCTAAGTACTAAAAAGTAAAAGATCAAATCTAGTTCAAATGGAAATCAATGCATGTATGCCTAGTTCTGTCATGAAACTCTAGATGATGCAGGCTGATGGGTCCTTAACACAAACTGATGATTTTCACAGTGTTTACTACTTGGCACAAGCTGATTGGTTCATATCGCATTTGCAGCCAATGAGCTTGCAATTTAATGGCTGGTTAGCGTTCACTGTAGCAGTTTGCAGCATGAAAATAATTTGAAAATGAATTAAAAAATAAATCTGTAATATAAACTTTACACTTTAGATGTCAAAATAAAAGTCCGCTTCCTTTTCATCAGCCAAACAATGAAACTTATCAGCCGATGACGATAATTTAAAAATGGCCAGTTTTTGCTGTTATATTGGCTTTTGCATATTAAAATGATTTCTGATGGCTCATGTCACATTGAAGACTGGAGTAAAGGCAGCTGAAAATTCAACTCTGACATCACAGGAACAACAAAAAAAAAACATTTTAAAATTATTCAAATAAAAAATGCTATTTTAAATTGTAATAATATATATCACAATATTACTTTACTCTATTTTCAATCAAATAAATGCCTTGAGCATAAGAGACTTCTTTAAAAAAAAATATAAATCTAAATATAAAATAAAAATTATAATGTATATAATTATAACAGCAGTGAACGTAAGGGAGTTTATTATAGATAATTAATATATAGATAATAGAATATCAATAAAAAACAAAAAACAAAAAAACAACACTTGCAACCGCCTTGCACTCACTGGTCATGGCTAAAAGTTCAGTGCACCTGTGCTAGATTCGTCAACTAGCGCTTTGATCCCCGGTGAAGAGAACTTCAACTAGCAGCCACTGCTTGTGCTAAACCAGGACCACCTACAAAACCCACAAACAATTGCTTATTAAAAGAGCGTTAAGATGGAAAAGATGCCATTAATCTGGCATTTTCAGTTGCCCCAAAGGGCATAAAATCCCCGTGGTCATGCATTCTTTATATCAGCCAGTTCTTTGTGTGTCTAAGTGAGTGGTCTAAAACAGGCACGTCATAGGCTTTATCCCAGCCATCTGTCTGTCTGTCTGCCTGTCTGTGCTTCAGTCTGACAGCTGCTGGTCACTTCTGTCTATAGCTCCTGACAGCTAATGCTGTCTGCTAATGCTGACGGCCACATTCAACCCAACTGACCGTGAAACACAAAGCGCTGGTACCAGACCAGAGAGCATTAGAGATATTGATGTCTGAAAAGACATACAGAAAGTAGAGAGGAGAAAGAATTACGCATGCTATCCACGTAATGACCTTGCGTGTAAGGTTGCATAACAAGATTTTAGCACAGAAAATAAAAGGAAAGAAATTCATTGCATGCATCCTTTATGGATTAAGCAATCCCAGAATGCATTGCAATGAGCTCAGTGGAAAAAAGCATAACAATTCAGTACTAAAAGACATTGAAATAACAATTCTGTTTATTAAAACAGAATTTCTTTCAATATTAACTGACATATGAATATGAGATTATAAAAATATGTGTCTGGTGCAGAATCCTCATATTTAGAGGGTTTGCAGCGCTGAAGGAAAATTGTGAATTGTGAGAGAACCTGCCAAAATCACAGAGGGGTGTGAGATACGGCTTTCTTTGTGTGCACGACCACGGTTCGGCTGTCACTGCCGTTTGACTGACGTGTGACATATGAATCACGTGAGTATGATGTCATAAGGGCATGCTGTTTCCTTTCACCTGTTTTACAAGATTTAGCAAAAGCAGAAATAGTTCCACTTCCTGTTCCATCTCAGACATCTACAGTGTTTCAATACAGTAATTTCAAGAGATTTTTGAACTTAAAATCTGTGTCAGAAGTTACACCACCATTTAAATGTTTAGGATCATTTTTAAGAAATTAGTTATTTTATACAGCAATGATCAAATTTGACAGTAAAGACTTATAATATTACAAAAGATTTCAATTAAACATAAATTGTTTACAAAAATAACACAAAAATATTAAGCATAGTAACTGTTTTCAACATTGCTAATAATAAAAATATTTGTTGAGTACCAATTTTAGAATATTATATGATTTCTGAAGAATTATGTGACGCTGAAGACTAGAGTAACGGCTGCTGAAAATGTAGCTTTGCTCATCAAAGGAATAAATGACATTTAAAATATATTGGAAAAAGACTTATTTTAACAGTTATTTTTCATAATTTTACTGTTTTAATAGTATTTTGGATCAAATAACCTTGGTGAACACAACTCAGTAAGTCTCAAAGTCCCTTTTAGACAAGTCGGCCATGAAACACAACGACTTTACTAATCAGCGATTTGCTTTTATTTAGAAGGTGGGACTCATTCCGCCATATTGCACGTTACACTTCCTCCCATTCATAATAATACGAGTACACACTCTTTCTATATATAAAGGCTTTGGCCTTAAGTGATATGTCAATTGATGTTAATGGATTTAAAGTATATAGTAGTATGAAATAAATGTATTTTAAAAAGATTTTGGTATAGTTTTGTTTTTTTTACTATCAAAATTTCACCCCTAAATGAAGATTTTATCATCATTTACGCACACTTCACTCTGGGCTGCTGTTTTACGTACAATGAAAGTGGATGGGGACTGGAGCCGTCAAGAGGACAAAAACCTACCATACCATGAAAGTACCATAAAAGTAAGCAGTAAGGCAGCTTTTTTATTTGCCAAGTGTTTTAGGAACTTGATGGCCCCTGTATCCATCCATTTCCATTGTACAGAAAGAGTCATTTCATTCAGCAATAACTTTTGTGTTCCACACAATTTTTTTAAACATTAGATGGAGTACACAATGACAGATTTTTCAAGGTCGGTGAACTTTAAAAAGGTCATATATAAATATCTGTCTCATTGCCGCAAGTCTGGTTCTAACTAACATAATGCCACATGGTTTTTAAAATAAACTCCCATTGAGGAATCCTTCTTACATCTGTGCAAAACAACACATCTAGGCATATGACTGTGTGAGTCATTTGGGGAAATTTTAGCAGAAGTGGTTTTTAAGTCAATGGGTGTTGGCCTCGGAGGCATCTCACTGGCTTTTTTCTTAAGAATAAGGGGAAAAAAAGAGTTTCTAAAAACAGAAATTCTGGAAACCAATTGTTAATTTAAGGATTGTGATGACGATACTGCAGCCACCAGATTGGGATGGATTTGGCTCTGATTTGGAAGTTCAATGGGCCGCCTGACAGCATCATTGTTTGAGGTTCAGACTGTTTAGACGAGTTAGACCATATTCTTAATCTCTAGACCTTTACTGCATTCACAACTAGGTGAGAAACTTTTGCCAAACCTAGAACTTTGCATATTTCAAGACAGTTTCCTTCTGTAGTGTCTCCAAAAGATATCACCAAAAAATGGCATTTCTGTCATTGATTATGTTGTTACAAACCTATAGGACTTTGTTTATCTTCAGAACACAAATGAAGATATTCTTAAAGAAATCTGAGAGATTTCGGTCCCTCCATTGGAAGTCTATTCACCCAAAATGTTCATAAAGAGATTGTAAAATAAATCCACATGGGTTTAGTCTTCTGAAGAGATATGATTGCTTTAAGATGAACAGGCTTTTATTCACAAATAAATATTGGTCAGCAAACATACTTAGAGCCCTCGAATGGCAGGTCAACTCTATTTGCACTGGTTCTTGCGGGAACACAAACGTGCAGATGCGTCAACCTCATTGCTTCTCAATCGTTTACCAAATTTGAATGCTCAATGTATGTTCACTTTTCAAGGTTTATATGTGAATACGAGCCCAAATTAAATCTGTTAATCATATAAATGATCATATCTCTTTAGAAAACTGCTCTATTCATATATTTTACGATTTCTTTATAAACATTTTGACCCATCAGAGTTGACTTTCAATGGAGGGACAGAAATCTCTCAGAGTTCATTAAAAATATTTTAATTTGTGTTCCAAAGATGAACGAAAGCCTTATGGATTTGCAACGACATGAGAGTTAGTAAATGATGACAGAATTTCCATTTTTAGGTGAACTAACCTTTTAAAAATGACAAATGAGCACTTGGCTACATCACTCTTCTCCATCATTTCATCATTAATTGATGAATTACTGCGGCCATGATTGCTAGCAAAACTACACAAACATTTTTTAAATAAATATTGTTAGTGAGTAGACTGGAAAATGTCTGGCCAAACTGTGTTTGGTTGCTCCCAGACACCAGATGAGTTTGCAGTGAATGCCTGAACGAGACAGAGACAGACATCCTCGCATCACAAACACAATCACAGCGTTGGGTCATGCAGGGTTTGATGGAGAAAATGAAAGGAGATCAGTCCTCTAAATAGCCACAGTTATGTCGCTCTCTCCTCTGCCATCTCCTTACTGGCAAATAACATACTTCCATCAACATTAAATCACCATAATGTGTCGTAATAAGGTTAGGAGATTGGAAGAGGGTTTGGACCTCCAGTACAGTATGTTTTGAATGTGATGTTACCCCTAGAAAGGAAAAATCACAAACGAGATGTCTATAAAATCAACATTTTTACCTCGATAATGAAATTAAATAATTAAACACACAGATACGATCAGCATTCTGTTTCTGAACTATCGCAGAACTGTATGTTCCCCTCTCTTCCCGATATCATCATCTCCTACAGTGTCAGTGAGTTGACAGATTGTTGTTCGTTCCTGCCTCTTCCTTTCATTGGTTTCTATCTGCATCTCCATCTACCTCTCCCCCTCTCTCCTCCACACCTCCTCTAACTCAACATGTCATGAACCTCAAACTGACTGATACTGACTTAATTCAGTGTGAGCAGAGTTTATTAGTACACAAAATGAGAGATGCTTCTCTGTCCATTGAAAATATAAATACCACAAATGAGAGGTCTTTAATATCTCAACTGTTTTAGATAGCAATGAGAATAAATGAAGAGTAAATAGCTCTGAAAACAAAAGGTACAAAAAGTGTGCAAAAGGTACATATTGGCATGAAAAGTGTACATATTAGGACCTTAATGGTCATCTTTTTAAAGGGTACCCATTCCAGTTTTCTGAGAGTTTGATAAAAACACCAAAGTAATCTCCTCTAGAGTTTTAGAAAGTGATCTTTACAATACAAAGCCAAAGTCTGCATTTAAATCTTCCCAGCCGAAACTACCCACGATAATGCTTTTCACATTAACTTACCTCTACTGTTACTGTATGTCAACATTCATTTGAGTCTGTTTTTATTTCTCCTTAATAATTTTAAAAGAAAGATAATCTGAGACAAAGTACGTAAAACTGAGAACTCCAGCCCCTGAATGCCAAAATGTTTTAGACAAAGCTAAAATGTAAATGCTGGAAAAGGAGAACATCTGAGCTATTTTAACACTACTCCTTCCTCAAATTGTCAAATCATATAGACAACAACTGTACAAATTTGAAATAGCTTTGTCAAAACAATGAGATATGTAACTTACTAAGGCATGTTTGAATATATAATACATGGATATTTGACAAATAACAAACTAGCATGTCTTTTTACTTTTCAAGATTTAAGATTTATATACAGCCTATATATGCCATTCAAGCCAACAAAAATGCAGTAATATATATATATATGTGTGTGTGTGTGTGTGTATGTATGTGTGTGTATATGTATGTATATATATATATATATATGTGTGTGTGTGTGTGTGTGTGTGTGTGTGTGTATGTATGTGTGTGTGTATATGTATGTATGTAGGCTATATATATATATATATATATATATATATATATATATATATATATATGTGTGTGTGTGTGTGTATATGTATGTATATATATATATATATATATATATATACACACACACACACACACACACACAACGGTTAAAAAATAAAATAATAATAATAATTAAAACATGTTTGAAACTTGTTTAGTTTCAGGATGTCACACAGCAAGACGATGTTACTGTCACTGCTTGATATTTCATGCCAACCCATATAGATATAACTAAAAAAAAGCAACAATACCCACTGATTATAGGTCATTCTGTGTTTCTGTGGCTAAGACAGAAATAAATATATACACACCATACTCTGGTGCTGATGACCTCTACATGTTAGCAAAACATATGTTCACGACAGAAAATAAGCACATTCACACAGCCAACTTGTCATTAGCAGCATCCAAATGACTGTAAACAGACTATTATTACCTTAAAACCTGCTATCCAGAAAACGTCCACAGAAATGAAGTGAAAAAAATCCAATAAAACCAAAACAAATCCGGTACGTGGATTCACTGTGTTCCAAGACTCAATCCCGAACGTGACTCTGTCCAGTACAAGTGTATTACTGAGTCAAACAGCCTGTTTCAAAAGTCGTTAGCTGCATCGGTAAAATGAAAAAGCTCCATGGGGCAACCGTGAACCGAAAACAGCAGAGCTGTCATAAACTTTTCCCCTCACTGCTCACACCATCTGCATTGGGGTCTCTGGGGAAAATCGACAGCCACCCTTTGCTCTCAGTCAGGACGGCCACGGGGGTCTATGAGTTCAGCCCCTCAACATGCAGTCACATACACTACATGAGCCTTGCCGATACACACAGACAGGACTGCGACCTCAGAGGGAGGGAGAGCGAGAGAGCGTGAGCTTGTTTGAGGAAGTGTGAGAGGAGGAAAGATCCGAACACCTCACACACAAACTCCCTGATAGGTTCAGATTGCACACAGACTCGCAGTGGCAGTCCTCCTCCTCCTCCTCCTCACTGCCCCGTTTGGCACCATAAATGCGAGATGTTAATGTATTTTTTTGTACTAGTATTGTTAGTGCTTTCCAACGCTTTTCGTTCGTTCACAAGCGGCTGGTATTGATATGCAGGTTGTAGTTGTAATTGAAATATATGAATATCTACTTAATCGAGTGATCTGATTGTTCTCTGCGATCTGAATTAAGCTTTTTTACAGCCTTTAACTCTAATTATTTCGCGCGTGAGTTTCCGAATGATTCACACTGATTGAACCTTTGCAAGCAGTTTGATTGACAGGCGATCTGACTAATCGTAATCCCGAATCCGCCATTTTGACTGACAAAGCAGTCAGGGGAGTTAGTAGATTAAAGTTGGTGAACTTAAACTTCAAATATTGTGTACTCACGTCTTTCCACGCTTGAAACAACATTCCTTCTGATGTTCATTCATGTTTATTTGATCCTATAAATGAACTAGTATGAAGAGATGATCGGTTCACAAGCCGCTTGAAGGAGATACAACGATCTGTCACGACACATTAAAGAGATACTATATAGTATTTATTGTTTAAACTTCTTTATAAAAAAATATATTAAATATGTCGACATGTTGTCATCTTTGCTCCAGGATTTATTTTTTACTTCGTGAGAACATGATGTGTGACAGGAGAGCGCATGACTTGTCGGACAAAGCAACAGTAACTAAAGGTGGCGGGTCTTTGTGAACGGTCAACTGTTTCAAAAACTGTTTCAATGAAAAGAACCAACTCAAAAGATCGATTCATTCACAAAGTTTCTCAAATACACGACATGATTTATGAAATATCATCAGGAAACATGTTTCTCACGTGAGTATATACCTTATCCCACAATGAATTTATCTTTATTTTACTGAGGTTCAAAAAAGTCACAAAAAAAAAAGTGGGTTTCAGGAAAATAGAGGCTGAATGAGTGTCATAATAGTCACACACAGCTGTCAGTCACCTCATACAATGTCTGACCTCACTCTTAAAGTTTTAGTTCACCTAAAAATGACAATTCTGTCATTAATTACTCACCCTCATGTCGTTCCAAATCCATAAGACTTTTATTCGTCTTCGGAACACAAATGAAGATCTTTTTAATGAAATATGAGAGCTTTCTCCCAGATATCAATTTTAGGTTCCCAGAATGTTTATTTTTAATGGTTTTATTTTTGGTTAGCCAGGAAAATTTTCTTAACGTTCCCACAATGTTAGTTTTTGGTTTATAGAACATTATTCTAATATTAATCTTAAGTTCCCTTAATGTTATTTTAACGTTAGATTTTGGTTTGTTATTCTAACATAACCAGAGGTTAGGTTTTGGATTATACACTATTACACTATACACTATTAATCTAACATTAGTTTTTGGTTTGTAGAATGGTATTCTAACATTAATCTAACATTTCCAGCATGTTACTATAACGTTACTATACAATAATGTTCATATTCAGATCACAAATATGAGAGGTTTCTCCCAGATAATAATTTTTGGTTCCCCAGAACTTTCCGAGAACGTTAGGTTTGGTTTATAGAACGTTATTCAATAAACAAACGCTAATCTAACGCTCCCAGAACTTTACTATAACCTTCACAGAATTTTGTTAATGTTTAGTTTGGTTAGACAGGAAAGTTTTCTTAACATTCGAAAAAAAATTATATGTACATAAGTATTTGCAGCCTTTGCTCAATACTTTGTTGAAGCACCTTTGGCACCAATTACAGCCTCAACTCTTTTTGAGTATGATGCTACAAGTTTGACACACCTATTTTTGGGCAGTTTCTCCCATTCTTCTTTGCAGGACTTCTTAAGCTACATCAGGTTGGATGTCGGTACACAGCTATTTTCAGATCTCTCCAGAGATCTTCAATCAGGTTCAAGTCTGGGGTCTGGATGGGGCACTCAAGGACATTCACAGAGTTGTCCTGTAGCCACTCCTTTGTTATCTTGGCTGTGTGTTAGGGTCATTGTCCTGTTGGAAGATGAACCTTCGCCCCAGTCTGAGGTCCAGAGGGCTCTGGAGCAGGTTTTCATCAAGGATGTCTCTGTACATTTCTGCATTCATCTTTTCCTCGATCTTGACTAGTCTTGTGGTTCCTGCCGCTGAACAATATCCCCACCGCATGATGCTGCCACCACCATGCTTCACTGTTGGGATAGTATTGTCCAGGTGATGAGCGGTGCCTGGTTTCCTCCAGACATAACGCTTGCTATTCAGGCCAAAGATTTCAATCTTTGTTTCATCAGACCAGAGAATTTTTTTTTCTCATGGTCTGAGAGTCCTCCAGGACTGTCATGTGCCTTTTACTTAGGAGTGGCTTCCGTCTGGCCACTCTACCAGGCCTAATTGGTGGAGTGCTGCAGAGATGGTTGTTCTTCTTGGAAGGTTCTCCTCTCTCCACAGAGAAACACTGGATCTCTGTCAGAATGACCATCGGGTTCTTGGTCACCTCCCTGACTAAGGCACTTCTCCCCCGATCGCTCAGTTTGGCCTGGCGGCCCGCTCTACGAAGAGTCCTGGTGGTTCCAAACTTCTTCCATTTACGGATGATGGAGGTCACTGTGCTCATTGGGACCTTCAATGCTGCAGAAATTTTTTTGTACCCTTCCCCAGATCTATGCCTTGATACAATCCTGTCTTGGAGGTCTACAGACAATTCCTTGGACTTCATGGCTTGGTTTGTGCTCTGACATGCACTGTTAACTGTGGGATCTTATATAGACAGGTGTGTGCCTCTCCAAATCATGTTCAATCAATTTACCAACCAAGTTGTATAAACATCTCAAGGATGATTAGTGGAAACAGGATGCACCTGAGCTCAATTTTAAATGTCATGGCAAAGGCTGTGAATATTTATGTATGTGTGATTTTTTAATAACTTGGCAAAGATTTCAAACAAACTTCTTTCACATTGTCGTAATGGGGTATTGTTTGTAGAATTTTGAGGAAAATAATTGATTTAATCCATTTTGGATTAAGGCTGTAAAATAACAAAATGTGGAAAAAGCGAAGTAGTAGGAATATTTTCCGAATGCACTGTATATAAGAGTATGAGGGGAGGTTTTGCTTGATTAAAAACATTTTATTTACATAGTATTTTATTTTATTCGTAAAATATTCTATATTATAGTAATGTCTATAATTTCTGGAATCTAATGAAAACCACCATTATGATAATGAACATTTGCCTTTAAAATTGTCTTGAAAATAATATCAGTTAAAGAAATCTTACATTTGACCTATATAGGCATGTTTTTTCACCCTTTAAACAAGCAGTTCTTTGATTAAAACTCTGTGGCATTTTGGCCCAATCAGACTTTTATTTTGACTGATCAAATCTGACTCTAAATTACTTTGTTTTAGTTAAACTATAGAAATTTGCCCACATCCCTACAGCATTATGACTAAATGAACCTCTTTAGTATTCCAGCTGAACTGTGGCTTGATCTTTGTGTCATATAGTGACATTTCAAACAGTCGTCTAACATCAGACACCCTGCATTCCTGAGCGTCGCTTTTCATGACTGTCTTATCAAACCATCAAACACAGTGTGGCAACGGGGTGGGGCTCCACAACCATTTAAACTAAAAAATGACTTTGGCATAAGAAAATTTGTGCAAGAGGAAGTGCCGCTGTAATCCAAGGTGGGAAAAAAATGTTGGTGCCGTAAATGAGAAAATGTCAAAGCAAGGTTAAATCAAGTGCTGTGTGAGAAATAGGATTATCTATAAATTAAATGTGCTGGAAAGATATTGTGTGGACAGACTGTGTGCATGTACCATAAGACTGAAATTATATGATGTGGTCAACTGGAAATTGAATGTTGGTTGATGCTCTTGTCTGAATCTTTTTATCAATTTTATGTACAAAACAGGCAGATTAAAGTGAAAATCCTTTGATTCTAGATACCTAAAAGCTGCTTCTGTTTATCAGGACATGATCCTTTTCTCTGGTTTGAGATGGTTGCTTAAATCATAGTGTTTTCTCTGGGCTCCTTTTGACAAGATTGCTGCAGAATTTCAAGTGGATAGAATCAGGCAGGAGAAGAGAGACGTATGTGTGAGGTATGGAGGGAGGATTGACAGCTATTGCAGACTTTATTATTGTTGCCAAGAGTTATGAAGTTTTCTTTTACAATTTTATACCTGGCACTGTTAAAGTGTATAAGTCTTTCAGCCCATCATCTTTACAGAGCAGCAGTTGCATATTGTATGTACCATGTCCATGAAAATGAACAAACATAGAACAATCAGAATCTGACTCACAGCAGGTCTTTTATTGAATCTGAATTCTAATAACTGAATCTAGATCTGATGGGATGCGATTTGGCATCTGAATTTAATCTGGATCTGATCTGGGTCTAGATTTGATGTGGATTTGAAACTGGATTAAATATGACTCATAGTAGGCATTTGAATGTCATTTAATTGAATCTGAATTCTAATAAATTAATCTCATTTAGGTTCTGAACCTGAATAGATTTGGATCTGTCTAGATTTAATGTGGATTTGAATCTGAATCCGGATCTGAACATAGTTTTCGATCCCACTATATGAATTCGGTATCTGGATTTGAACATAGTTTTGGATCCGGGTCTAGATTTAAATATGGATTTAAATCTGAATTCGGTATCTGGATCTGAACATAGCTTTGGATCCAGGTCTACATTTATATGTGGATTTGAATTTGAATACGCATCTGAATCTAAACATGAATCTGAATTCCAATGAATGAATGAATCGGGATCTAATAGGATCTCTTTTGGGATCTGAATCAGAATGTAGTTTTGGATCTGGGTCTGAGCATAGTTTTGGATCCGGGTCTAGATTTAAATGTGGATTTAAATCTGATTTATGTATCTGGAAAACCTTATTTATTCAGTCAGTAAAAAGTAGAAAGTAAAAATAACCTTTTGTGACTACTCACAAACATTTGGTTGCAATTATCACTCTGACCTGCTTTTATATCCCATTGGGTATGAACATCTAACCCTTTAATCTAACTTAAAAATTAAGTCGTTTATTTGGCAGATGCCTCAAGTTTTAATGCAATATACTGTCCAAACTCACACCACTGATCAGGTCAATTTAAGCTGCACATATTTAATTGTGTAATTAAAAAAGCATAAATAATTTTATAATGATTGGAACAATTAAAAATATTAACCTTTTTCTGTATTCAGATGTAATTCCGCCAATTTCATTGGCGCAGTGTGTCATCCGCTTAAGAGGTTGCAGATCTCTGTGTCATAATTAATCACTGTGGTTACATTGGGCAGCTATGACCCACTGTGCAACAGCTGCTGATATTCCATTTCCCACAATGCACAAGGAGAGACAGGGGTCACCACGCTTACTGGGATCATCAAACTGTTGCCGTGGTGATGACCACTGGAAAGTCTGACTCATGATGGAAGGTTTGAATTTTTGAGGCACAAAGATTCATTATTTATTGAACACCATTTGTTCTCATTAGACCCATGGCTAAAGATCCACTCAGCTTTGACACAGAGCCTTTGGGATGCCCTCTAGTGTTATGATGAAACCCATTGATTTACATATATAGAGAGCAGCAACCCTCTAGAAACCAAAGAAAGACAGGTGAATAGGGTAAAATATTTTAACTAATAGATATCCCCAGTTAATTGATTCACAGCACATTAAGACATTGAATTTTGTATTTATGAAATGTTATGTTTAAATATGCCAATGGGGCATTATCTAATTAATAGTTCACTAATTCCCCAAACAGAAATCTGAACATCGGATGAAGCCAGAATCAAAATTCTGATTCAGTTTTGATGACATATCAGAGCTAAAAGTTTTTACATGAGTTTGGATAGCTCCTTTTATCACTCCATAAATCAATACTGTCAATAGAAAACACAATACAAAAAAATCCATTTTCACCACGTTTTTATGAATAAAATGTTGTATAAACCAGGAAAATTATATAAGAACAAACCCTTCTGTAAATACCTTCAGAATATAGATAGAAAGGAATAAAACTGGAACGTTGTAAGTGACACTGAAGAGAGCATTTCTGAATCCCAAATAAATAAAGTGCAATTTTCTTTCCAATAGTCTTATTTCCATGTTATGGAAGCTAAAAAATAGCCAAAGAAATTGCTTCTTAACAGCAAATAAGTGGACTAAAAGAACTTTTTTTTCTTTTCTTTTTTTCATTTCAAGCCATTAACAAGTTTGTTCTTCCTACCCAATTCTGCCCACTGAGCTGCTTTATCCAACAAATCGGCCCTATAAATGGAGCTGCATGGTTCAGACCTACAGAGAGAGGCTTCTCCAGGCTCATATCATTGAGGTGGGTGTTGTGTTTAGAACAGTTGGTCAGGTTCAGTCTCCTCCCGGTGTTTGTGGACGGATGGGAGAGGGCAGACAAACACATGGCATGTTTGTTCAGGGCATGTGTCTTTGTAATTGGATGCTAAAATAATAGAAGCTTTCCTGCTACCAGTCAGGCATAAAAGACCAACAGCTGGGCTGGCGTAAGGCCTATAGCAGGGTTGTGTGCCATTCGGAAATAAATTAAGAATGTCTTTTAATTTCCGGTTTGGTTGCTGAATTTGATGCAGAATTTGAATGTGAATTTAAGCAAGAAATTCATATTTTAAGTTTTTAGTAATACATAACATTTATCAGTATGAATTATACATGAATTACACAACACACATTTTCTATTATTTTATGATATATATATAGAGAAGTGGACAGTTTTTATTATACTTTTATTAGTAGTATGAATATTCACATTTCAGATATTTATTTTTCATATTTATTATTAATATTTATTTTTACATTGACAATATGGTTGATATCTTTGTGATGGTTGCAAAATATACTTTGATTTGTAAAATTAAAATGTTTTTTTTAAATATATATTATAAATTTAAATATATTGTGGTAGCATTCAACTGTCCATCTCTGCGTGTGTGATGTTTCACTGGACGCATCTTGAAATAAGTTATTTTCTTTTAGAATGATAAACATGAGACCTTGTTGACCTTTTGATGTACAACCATAAGCATCTGTTGCATCCCAAATCATGTCTCTGTTCCCATGTGCAAATGTTTTCCTGCGTGTGCGTGTCTGTCCGAAGATTCATTCTCCATTTCTCACAGACTCTGAGCCCCAGGGCAGTAACCTTACTGTCTTTGCGATGGGACGGTCACCCACGTTCACAATGTTGAAGCCAGGTCAGGTCAGAGGTCACAACAGACCCTTATAAATTGTTCTGGGGAACAGTAGAGCAAAGACTGCTGAGAACGGAACTCGTGAGAGATGTTTGTCCCTGTGAGATGAACCTCCATGTTTACCCAAGCTGGGAGTAGAGAGGAATCTGCTTGTGTGGTGATAGTTTCTGTGTTGACACATTCCACAGTTCCTAAGCTCTCTTATGAGCTGACACATAAAATAGATGGACACCCTCTTTGCTGGGGTTTTGAATGGTAGAGTTTCATAAGAGAAATGTTTTATTTATTTAATATGTAGTGAGAGAGCATTTCAAAGTTAAAAAAATAAGGGTCCAAATATAGAACCTTGAGGGACACCAGTGTCTCACACTCTAAAACAGTGGTATGGGCAGCAAATAGATTCTAAAACGATGCTAAACGCTGCAGAAAATGAGAATGCAGCAAATATGGTTATTTTTATCCCTCATACAGATAACGCCAAGCGTTTAACTAAACCAGGTTTGTGACAAGTTTTTTTTCCATACATTTCAGCATATTGAAGGTGCAATATGTAGTTTTTTGTCTGCAAGATGTTGCCTATTCAAAACAAACGCAGCTGTTTATTATATTTGATAGATTTGAGTGTTTTGAAAATGATGTTATAACATTACTGTGACGAGCAGGCGGCCGATAGCCGTGATGGAACGGCGCGAGGCCGAGTGATGATGAGCGTCAGCTGCGCGGTGCACCGGTCTCGTATCTCTCACGGAGGAGCTCCGGAAGCATAAAAGGGGAGCGACAACAGTGAAGGGCGAGAAAGGACCAGGCCTGGAATTTATGTTGTGTTGTATTATGTTTGTGTGGGCAGCAGTTGCCGTGAGGAACTGCCGCCATTTTACTTGTTTGTTTATTTATTTGATTAAAATTACGTTGACTGTTCGCCGGTTCCCGCCTCCTTCTTCCCGTACTTAAGAACTGTGTTACAGTTACTCTGTCTGCTCTCTCGGCGACTGCTGTGAGACACTTATTGCACACTGCAGTAAGATAGGTCGATATTAGAATATCATATTAAATGATGGATGGCTTGTGCTGATAAATGGCATGCAATTAATTTTAAAACGTATTGTATGATGATCTTTGTTGACTATTTTGATTGTGTATGATTTTTTTCCTTGACAAAGTACTACGGCTGCCCCGATGGAAATGTATAGCCTAACTGATCCAAAAAAGTATTGTCCAGACCTCCACTGGGAAGGAAATATGGAGACCCTCTTGGAACTTTAATTGATTACCCCTGCCCTAGAAAAACAGCAAAGGATATCTATGGACTTGGATATGAATCTGGTTGTGATTTAGATCTAGTTTTGGATCTGGATCTGATTTAAATCCAGCAGAAGAACTTTTTGAAAAATGGGCAAAAGACATTGCTATGAAGCTAGGGGGTGATGTGGGTGGTTGCCAGGAAGTTGCTATGTTGTTTTGAGGGACTTTTGGCATGTTTCTATGCAGTTGCTAAGGCATTATTGCTGTTTTGATTTCTAGTCCAAGTCAAAATAGACCCATGCTGAGTATATTATATCCTTTAAAATACAGCCACCTTTTGGCACCTTTTTACTTTCTCTGACAAACTGGAAGTCATTCAGTTGCAGTAAGGAGTAGTATGGGAGATTGATGGAGAATTTACGAATCCACTTTAAATGTAGATGCATTGAAATATTTGAACTTTTGCAGCTAAGACCATATGCAACTGCCAGTTGGGAATAATTTAATCAAAATTATGAGATGAGTCAAGAACAAAGAGAATGTCCAATATTTTTCACTAAAACGTCAGAAAGAGAAGAAAAGATGTCTGTTGGATTTTTACCCATTTATTGAGCTGAGGTGAGTTCAGCCAGTTCCTGACTCTTATTTCCAGACTACAAGTGTGAAAATTGTGCCTGAGTTGGAATAAAAGGCTCTAACATCAAAGTTCAGAGTTATTTTCCAATGAATAATTCACCTAATCAGGATTTACTGGGATTTTGAGGTGTCTTAAAGTATCTGGAGTCAGGTTGGAGCGCTCCACTGACAGATCAGGCATGCTGGGACAAGCATGTGACTTGAGTAACAAAGCGGAGGGGTTTGCTCGCGCTGACAGGTGCTGTCAGGGGTCACAGCACTCTGTTGGTTTTATGACTACTTTATTTTTAGAATTTTTTAAAAAAATGTGTTTCAAAAAGCAATCTAATAGCTAAATTTTTTGCAAGAGTCTGCCTCTTCCATCTGGGAATCGTAAAAAGGGGCAGGTGACAAGACAATTTCAAAATAAAAGTAAGACAAACAAATACATAACATCCTAAATTGTGTAATGACTTTACATGCATGCAACAAACAAAAGCAGGGCTGCAAAATAAACTTATACCTAACCAAAATATGTAATTTATTAAATTTCTTTAATTCTCTCTCTAGCAAACTACACAAATAATTATTAATCATTATAAATAATATATCATTCAAGGTCATGTTGGTTGGCCTGCTATTTGTCAGAACTCCAGAAGGGAAAGTTTATAGTTAAGAATGAGATTTCTTAGACATTAGTGCCACCCAGTGGCCAGAATGTCTCCTGTCTAATTCAGGGCTGTCCAAACTTGGTCCTGGAGGACTACTGTCCAGTAGCATGTAGCTCTACGTAGCCTCAACACACCTGCCTGGAAGTTTCTAGTATGTCTATCTTGATAAGCTGGTTCAGGAGTGTGTGTACATTTTTTTTTTTTTTTAAATTCAGCATGGATACTGTAAATTAATCAATAAAATGTTGAGTAAAGACATGTACAGACATTAAAAACGTTACAAAATATTTATTTTCAAATAAATGCTTTTTAAAAACATTTCTAATTCATCAAAGAACCATTAAAATTGTATCAAGGTTTCCACAAGAATATTAAGCAGCACAATAAAAGTTACTTGAACAGCAAATCAGCACATTAGGAGGATCATGTGACACTGAAGACTGGAGTAACGATGCTAGATGAATATATGAAAATAGAAAACAGTGGTTACGCTTTATTTTACAGTGCAGTCGTTACATTGTAATTACTCAAATAAGTACTGAGTAGTATTTATTAACTACATTTATTTAATATAAAGTTACAGTTAGGGTTACTTGTAATTATGCATAATTTACTGTTATTACAATGGTAAGTATACATGTAGTAACGTGTAACTACGGCACTGTAAAATAAAGTGTTACCAAAACAGCTCATTTAAATTGTAATAATATTTTACAATATTACTGTTTTTACTATATTTTTGATCAAATAAATGGAGCTTACATACGAGTATGAGAAACTACTTTCAAAGATATTTAAGAACATTTGTTCCTCGTGTATGTACACTTCATTACATGGTTGGGTGAGAGTGAAGATAAAAAGTCTTTTTAAATAGATTACAGTTTACTCTTGGGTTACTGTAATTTTCTCAGTGTTTATTATGCCAGTTAACTCGTTGCTTGTTTGTGACATGGCTAGCTAAGTGTTTAATTGTTGTTTTTGTCTTTGAACTACCTCACTGCTTATATTAACTTTTATAGTTAACACTTAATGTTTATGAGATACTGTACTTTAAGTCCCGCTAATGGATTTTTTAACTGTTTTTCACCATTTTGCTTTCATTAGGTCTTTTTATAATCTTGCAATGACCAATGATTTTCTTGAAAATACAAAGCGCATGTATCGCAAATAATTGTAGATCATTTCCTCAGACATAATGAGCTGTTTGTGTCTTTCATCTTGTTTGTGAAATGTTTTCTTTCCGTAAGATAACAGTCAGTAGTGAGAACAACAGGAGGTATCGCACTGCTCGCACGCTCATCCCTCCCTCCCTCACACACCCCTTGATAAGACAAGAAAAAAAAAAAGATCTACATTATTCTGTGATGTGATATGTTGATCTGGCCAAACAGAGATAAAAAGCCTGTGTCTTTTATAAAAACAAAGAAATACGTGATGAACAGCCATGCATTGAAAACATCAATATTTGTATCTTTTATGTGACGGAATGTCAGAAAATATAAAGGAAAAGTATACAACCATTATATAGACTTGATTACATCTGTATACCAAATACATGAGCTCTACAGGTTAAAATAACCCAGAATATTTATCACTGAAAAACAGATGTGTTAAATTTGATAATTGAATAACATTATATTCAGGCAGTCAAGGTTGGGATCTGAAAGAAAAACAATTCCATTTGACTGAAACAAATGGCAGTTTCTGAAATAAATAACGTACCTCGGTTTTTCATACGGCAGTTTTTGCATTAACTTATAAATCTAATAATAAATGTATGTTTTTACTCCAAATCGTTGTTTTAATCCATTTACATTGTACATTTTCATGACATATTTAAACATAGCCTACTATAATTAATAAAGACATCCCTAACAAGTAAAATATAATGAATATAGGCTAATATATATTTAGCGAAAGAGTTCATTTCTCTGGTGAACTAACAAGCTGTGGACTCGCCTGAGGTAAATGCTACGTTACAGTGTTTACAAGCTGTTTTTTTGACGTCTTTCCGCCGTTAAAACACTGATTGAGCTATTACATGACGTTTTAGTAAGTTGTACTGTATCTTTTAACATATTTTTAGATGTTCATTCATGTTTATTCTGTAACTAGAATAAAAGAGGAAGAGATGATCGCTCTCCACGCTGCCGCTTGAACTGACACGCCTGTGCATCTGTTACGTATGGAAGCCCATGAAAAAAAAAGATTATTGTGAATTTTTAATTCAGAATTCTGACTTTTTAACTCACAATTCTGACTTTTTATCTCACAATTCTGACTTTATAACTCACAATTCTGACGTTTTATCTCACAATTCTGACTTTTTATCTCACAATTCTGACTTTATAACTCACAATTCTGACTTTATATCTCACAACTCTGACTTTTTATCTCACAATTCTGACTTTGTATCTCACAATTCTGACTTTATATCTCACAACTCTGACTTTTTATCTCACAATTCTGACTTTATATCTCACAATTCTGACTTTTTATCTCACAATTCTGACTTTTTATCTCACAATTCTGACCTTATAACTCACAATTCTGACTTTTTATCTCACAATTCTGAC
The DNA here is from genome assembly GCA_038088235.1 of Zacco platypus. Lineage (NCBI taxonomy): Eukaryota > Metazoa > Chordata > Actinopteri > Cypriniformes > Xenocyprididae > Zacco > Zacco platypus. Next base: position 7,456,408 of record CM076070.1, read on the forward strand.
TTTATAACTCACAATTCTGACTTTATAACTCACAATTCTGACTTTTTATCTCACAATTCTGACCTTATAACTCACAATTCTGACTTTTTATCTCACAATTCTGACTTTTTATCTCACAATTCTGACGTTTTAACTCACAATTCTGACTTTTTATCTCACAATTCTGACTTTTTATCTCACAATTCTGACTTTATAACTCACAATTCTGACTTTATATCTCACAACTCTGACTTTTTATCTCACAATTCTGACTTTATATCTCACAATTCTGACTTTTTATCTCACAATTCTGATTTTTTATCTCACAATTCTGACTTTGTATCTCACAATTCTGACTTTTTATCTCACAATTCTGACTTTGTATCTCACAATTCTGACTTTTTATCTCACAATTCTGACCTTATAACTCACAATTCTGACTTTTTATCTCACAATTCTGACTTTTTATCTCACAATTCTGACTTTTTAACTCACAATTCTGACTTTTTATCTCACAATTCTGACTTTATAACTCACAATTCTGAATTTTTATCTCACAATTCTGACTTTTTATCTCACAATTCTGACTTTATAACTCACAATTCTGACTTTATATCTCACAACTCTGACTTTTTATCTCACAATTCTGACTTTATATCTCACAATTCTGACTTTTTATCTCACAATTCTGACTTTATATCTCACAACTCTGACTTTTTATCTCACAATTCTGACTTTTTATCTCACAATTCTGACTTTATATCTCACAACTCTGAGTTTTTATCTCACAATTCTGACTTTATATCTCACAATTCTGACTTTTTATCTCACAATTCTGACTTTATAACTCACAATTCTGACTTTTTATCTCACATTTCTGACTTTATATCTCACAATTCTGACTTTATAACTCACAATTCTGACTTTATAACTCAGAATTCTGACTTTTTATCTCACATTTCTGACTTTATCACTCACAATTCTGACTTTTTATCTCACAATTCTGACTTTATAACTCACAATTCTGACTTTATATCTCACAATTCTGACTTTTTATCTCACAATTCTGACTTTATATCTCACAATTCTGACTTTTTATCTCACAATTTTGACTTTATAACTCATAATTCTGACTTTTTATCTCACAATTCTGACTTTTTATCTCACATTTCTGACTTTATCACTCACAATTCTGACTTTTTATCTCACAATTCTGACTTTATAACTCACAATTCTGACTTTATATCTCACAATTCTGACTTTTTATCTCACAATTCTGACTTTATAACTCACAATTCTGACTTTTTATCTCACAATTTTGACTTTATAACTCATAATTCTGACTTTTTAATCTCACAATTGGGACTTTTTGTCTCACAATTCTGAGAAAAAATGTCAGAATTCTAAGATAAAAAGTCGCAATAATCTTTTTTTTCAGTGGCGGAAACGGGCTTCCATAGTTATGCCACATTAAATTGTGTCAATTTTCTTGTTTGGATTTCAAAATAAAATGGACTGAATTTGAAAGACGACACTTTGTTTCTTATTGAAAGTAACAAAATGCGGAGCTTATTGCTATTATTGGTGGTTAATGGCGGTTAAGCTGTATTTGTCATGTAGAGCCAGTGGGCTTGTGGGGGGCAGCAGGGGGCGGGGCGCCATGAGAGTATCACGGCCCGTACAGTGAGTGGTGTATCGCGGTTTTTCGGTTTGGTTTGTCAATCGTTACACCCCTAATAAATATTAGATTAAAGAGGGAAATAGTATAGCTAAAAGTAATCTGCCATTTTACTTATTTAGTTATTTATTAATAGGTAAAGAATGTACCATTAAAGATAATTTTATTTAATGTAAGAAAAATGTACACTGTCGTTCAAAAAGTTTGTTTTTTTAAACAATAGTTTATCAACAGTAAGAATAAAGACTTTTGTTGCAAAAAAAAGAAAATTACACAAACACAAAATGCTGTTCTTTCGAACTTTCTGTTTATCAAAGAATCACGTTTTCACATAAAAAATTTAAGCAGCACAACTGTTGTAAACATTGATGTTTCTTGAGCAGTAAATCAGCATATTAGAATGATTTCTGAAGGATCGTGTGACACTGAAGACTGGAGTAATGATGCTGAAAATTCAAAAGGTAATTTTAATTTGTAATAATATTTAACAATATTACTGTTTTTACTCCTTACCTTGGTGAGCAGAAGAGACTTCTTTCGAAAACATTAAAACTTCTAAACAGTAGTGTAACTCCATTTGACGCTATTACGGAAAATGGTCTACTATAATATGATGAAATATTTATATGAAAAACTGTTATATCATCAAAATGCACAAGAGACAATTGATTAGGCATCAATGTAAAAATAAAAAATAGCGTCCAGATGGTGCAGTTACAGAAACCACCAGCAGGGGGTTTACACATTTACATTTATATTTATTCTTTTGGCAGACGCTTTTATCCAAAGTGACTTACAAGTGAGAAGTTGCCCTTTGTGGGGATTGAACCCGGGTCACTTTATAAGTGAGTGGACAAAGTCAAACTTTGACCCATCAGATTATAGGGATTGTGGGAAATGGTGTATTTCACACACATTGCCAACCTAAACACCTCCACCAACAGTGTAAAGTGAAAAGTCGTGACCGGTTTGTGTGCAGAAATGTTGGCTGTTCAAAGCCACTTCGAGACATTATTGGAGCGACTCTGTAGGCCTGTGGAATTCCAAACATCTAATCCATTTTTTCGTCTGCGTATTTATTCCTAAATTTAGACATCCGATTCATTGTTGTTGAAGTGTAGACCCAGACGTCGCTTCATTTCTGCGAAGGTTGTGACCTAACACTCATTCGGGTTACCGTTATGCACTTCGCCCAGGCTAATAAACAACCTGTTGCCGTCGAAATATCAACACGTTCCGTTGGCGTAAATCAGGCATATTTACGAGGTGCTTTGTACACCTTTGTTTCTGAAGGGCGATGTTGACGTGTTCGGGGAGTCAGATAAAGAGTATTTCTCACCAACTCCTTCCTGTTTTTCCGAACTAGGCCTTTGTTTGGCCGCGGGACTCCTGCTCCTCAGTTCTCAGGGGAATGATGAACCGCTGCATTCGTGCCTGAGCGAAGCACGGAGCAGATCTGTGTTATCAGAGACCTCTTCAACTCTCTCTCTTGTTGTCTGTCTCTCCCTCAGCGTGTTTTGTGTCTTGACCGGGTCATGGTCACACATATTCAGAAGAGTGTAATGAAAAATAACCATTACTAAGTGTCAGTGACGTCAGTTTATCTTGCAGAACTCCACAGTTCTCTTTCTTCTCACTTGTACATTTCCACCTAAAAGTTTGGAATAATTATGTCTTTCAAAGAAGTCTCTTATGCTCACCATGCTGCATTTATTTAATCAAAAATACAGTAAAAAGGGAAGTATTATTTCAATTTAAAATAATTGTGTTTTTTACTGTATCTTAAAAATGTCATTTATTCATGTGTGTTTCAGCATCATTACTCCATTCAGTGTCACATGATCCTTCAGAAATCATTTTAATATGCTGATTTGATGTTCAAGAAACATCTTTGCGGCTTAATAATTTTGCGGAGATTGTGATACACGACAATGAAAAAAATTAGGATAGGTACGATCAAAAAAAGAAAGGAAAATATTTACAGTGTTTTAAAAAAATATTTCAAATCATTATTCCTGATAATTCAAATAATATATCAGATAAAGAGCATGGCGTTTCTAGCTCATATAAGATTCATGTCGAAATGTATTGCAGTAAATTATGTTTTATATTATAATTTTGTGTGAAAGTGCTAAAGGATGTTCACTTTCTAACATGTCAGAGAATTTAGTTTTAGATTGAGGTAGAGTTTATCGAACATCCATATTCATCTTTGTTAGATCTGCTCTAAATCTTGACAGTTAAAGTTGCAAATAGTGTATTAATTGTGTGTGTGGTCCTGGTAAACACACATTATTTGGTCCCCACAAAGATTGCAATAACTGTGATTTTTGACATTGTATGCACTTATTTGGTCCCCAAGAAGAAAATGGTTTATAAATGTGTTATAACAGTTTATAAACAAATGTTTTTGTTTTCTGTGATGGGTAGGGTTAGAGGACAGAATATACAGTTTGTACAGTGTAAAAATCATTATGACTATGATTTATGTGGACACAAATTTGTATAATGACATGGGTTATGGGTATTACACTAGTATTACGACATAAACATGTTTTATGAGGACATTTCATAAGTCCTCATATTTAACATAGCTTTAAAAACATACTAAACAATGTTTTATTAAAAATGTAAAAATGCAGAATGTTTTCTGTGATGGGTAGGTTTAGGAGTTGTGTTGGTGTAGGGGGATAAAAGTACAGTTTGTACAGTATAAAAACCATTACGCCTGTGGAATGTCCTCATTTTGATAGCAAAACAAACCTGAGTGTGTGTGTGTGTTTTACTTAGAGTCAAGCAGTGCTGTGAAGTCAAAGGTGTCTCATACTAAAGCTCATTGTGGCTTATAGAGGAAAGAATCGTTGTGCCTGTTGAGGAAACAATGCATGAAAAGAAGGAAAATCCTCAAGAAACGCTCCCAAATGGGACTCTAAAAATAAACTTCGACAGGAAGGTGAGCTTTTTGACCATTAAAAGCCCTAGATGGAAATGACTTGAGCTTATATGTTCTATTTCCTTTTATGACCAAAAGGACAGTTAAATGCACACATTTCAGGCCTGGTGTTATAAGAAATTGTGTCCTTCTCCAGGAACAAGGTCTCATTTAGGACCCAGGCGGTAATGCCTGATCAGAAGTTGTTATCATGATGTTTTGACTAATTATAACATATTTGTATGATGTTTATTACATTGTGGACAATCAACATGCTATGAAATATGAAATGAATGGCTATGTATTGCGTAAAAAAGGAAAATAGAAACACAACCATGCCTAAAAATGTATTTTTTTTTAATGAGAATGAGGATTGTTGGAACATACTATGTTCTGTAAAAGTAATTGAATGGCAATTTTACACAATAATAGCAATCTGGTATTGCATATAATAATAGTATAATACATTTATAATAAATTAATTGAAATGCTAGTACACACAACTAGAAAAAAAAAAACAGTAAGAGCGAGAAATGCTTGATTTCACAACCTAGCTTTACTAGTTTATGAATCATCTAATTAATGGTCATTATAACGTATTTTAAACAAAATTATGACGTGATTTTTGCAGGAATTGTAATCAGGCGCTAAAATTACCACCAATTAAAAGTGAGTTGAACCAATGGGATCACTCTGGGTCCTAAAGGTGACCCGATTCCTGGGGAGACTCGATTTCTCACCACACCGGATTAATTATGGGATGTGTTCATGCAATGCCTGTTTATGAATTCCATTTACACCGAGACCCTTTTTGTCATGTTTGTAGTTTTTTAAGTAAAACCAATTTGATTTCATTCAGAGACATTTCAATAAACCTGTTTATGTTTCAGTGACATGAAGTTTGCCGCGCTGAAGATATTTTGTTAACCTGCTGCGGTGACGGAAGCGTGACATTCCTCTTTTCCCGTCCTGTCCTGTGGTGACGTGTGTCAGCTGACAAATTCCAGCCGTTTTTGAATCCTGTCCCAGAGGCAGACACAACAACAACAGGAAGTAAGGCCATTTTCACAGGTGTCAGGAAACACAGGAAACAAACAAGTGGGATGCTGGGAAACAGCCTCATATGAGAACTCTGCGAGGTGAGGGATCTGACGGTTATTAATAGTCAGCGGTGGGTATTTTCAGAACTCGTGTTGAAGCGCATCTGCTGTACTGCTCAGGAGGAAGACGTGTCACGGGCAGTTTTCATACAGAAACCTCTGGAAAGGAGGTTAGAGCATCTGAATGCACTTTACATACATTTTCAAAGTTGATATTTTATTTTTAAGGGTGTAGAATATTTGTATCTGGTTTTGTATCAGTTGAAATGTCTAATTGTAAAACAGAAGACATACTATTTGTATTCGGGGCTAGTTGTCACATGGAGAAGTTGTAGAAGTTGCATTTCATTAACTTTTCTTGGGGTGAAGTTTAATTACACAATAAAATCTAATCTGAATACAATCTAAGCACACTTTCGCCCCTCTAGCAGTGGTTTTGGATGTTGGCTTTAGTCCCCCTCATCCCTTAAAACTCATCTTCGATCACCTAAATGACATATTTAAATGTTTTTTTCCTTGAAAAACCTTAAAATAACTTGAATGTAACTCTACACCCTTGACTCATTTTGTATATGTTCTATGAATATGCAAATTAGCCCCGCCTCCACTCACTCACCAGCTCAGAGATCCACTCGTGATGTGATTGGTTACATGATAGTTTGTGATGTCAGAAAAACCAACAATTTCCACCCGCTTTTTTGTCTTTAGAGCACTGCAGTTTTATGGAAAAATGCTCATCAATCGTGTTTACTTATGAATTTGCTCTTGGAGCAAATAAAAAAACACCACATAGACAAATAAACAACATTAAAAACTTGATTTTCATCACAGGGTGACTTTAAGTTATAAGCCAATATCATGTTTCACTTTTTTCTGTTTAAAGTTTGCTAAACATCTATTAAATTTACTACAATATTAAATACAGACTTACAGTTTTTTTTAAAGACACTGTTTTTTTAAAATTTAAAATAAAGGTATAATTCTCAAATCAGTGTTGTCAACATACACATGTATACTGTATGTATGCATGTATGTATATATGTGTATATATATATATATATATATATATATATAAAGTGACAAAATGACAGTCAACAATTATTTCTTTATTTTTTTAGTAATTTGGGAATTATTTGGGAGTGGGAATTATATGTTTCCACAATTTTTCAAAATTAAAGTTTTTACAGTGTGAAAAAAGTTAACTCAAAATATTATGTCATCTGAACCACATTAATTAATGTTGTGATAACAATAATAACAATAATAGAGAGAGAGAGAGAAAATTAATAAAGGTAAAAAAAGTGTCATTTTTTCACTCTTAAAATATTTTAAAAAAGAGATTCCACTTTAAAAATGAGACAAGAAAAGAGACAAAGATAGAAAAATAAACAAAGAGACTGTCTTTTTCCTTATAGAATGACATAGTTTTAATTTAAATCTCATACATAAAGCAGTAAGAAATCATAGCTCCTTCAAGAGGGTTTTAAAGCAAAAATTCACTGAGAATAATTTACACACAAATTAGAAGGATATACAGTCCATAATTTAGAACAATCTCCCTGGCCTTAATATACCACATTAAAAACATAATTGTTTAGAATCACAGAGCCCATCAAATATGTGATGCCATATTAGAGTCATAACTGATGCTAATGCTGATCAGTCTTGGAACTGAGCCTGATACATAATCTTAGAAATGTATGTAATTAAATATGATTATATCAACACTGCTGCACGTTTAACTGTATTACATTCATAATGTAAAATCGTTTGCATGTGTTCATTCAGTTCAACCACAATTTTGACATATCATATTTGTGTTTCAGCATAACGAGTCGCTGAGGAAACATTGTGTTATCAAACTCTGATGGATATTTGCATATTTATTTGTGTTTGTGTAAGTGTGTGTGAACGAGTGAATTCATGGTGACATGCTTTGCAATAAATACATACTGGCATACACATCTGTAAAATATACAGAATAAAACATATTTTCTTTGACCATTTTAAACATATTAAAATATATCCGTTTGGACCTTTAATATATTATGCTACTTGTACACTAACTAAACTGAAGAGTTGCTGTCAGCGAGGGGTGAGGAAATTGCGAGCGGAGGACCGATTGCTGCTGGTTTCAGTGTTCGTGTCACCCGAGCCCAATTCATTACCTGTCATATTATATAAAAAAAGATAATAATATATTATTATTCTATACACAATATTCTACACAATTTCACTTTATATCAAAGGGCACTTCAAATTTCAAGTGACTTTTAAAAATCTAAAATTATAAAAAAATAAATTCTTTTGTGCACTTAAATAAACAATAAACTCACCATCACTTGAATGAGATTTCAGCATGGCCATTTTAGCCAAGAATTTAAAGGACAGACAAGCTCCCGTTTCTCTGTCACACAGTCCACCTGCTTTACAGTTGCACGCTTTCCGACATTCCATACCGTAAGTTCCATACGTGCAGTCTGGTAAGAGAAACGAACATGTTACTGCTAATCTAGCCATTACAGGGTCTGTAGATACATATTTGCCATGACTTTTCCTCTCGTCATTGGTAAATACTGTCTTTCTGAAGATATTTGCTCATGGCTGATCCTGTATTTGTGTAAAGTGTGAAAGGATCAGACAGGCTCACTTACATCTAACACTTATGGTAAGGCTCTGTTAAAGGGCTAAGTTTGAGGATTTGAGTATGTTTCCCTGCTGAAGTGCTCTTACCTAATACATTAAGAAATAATTTGAAGGGCCCTAGAAGGACTCCAAAGAAAAGACACTCTGGGGTGAGTTTTCTTTAGTATGCTGAACATGAGGGTTTTGGTATGTATGTATACACTGTAAAATAAATTAATTTTGAAAAATTGTGGAAAACTAACAATTACATACTGGCTCCTGAAATGACTTCTGAATAATTCCCAAATAACTCAAATAAATAAATAAATAATAATCTGCCTTGAACACTAATATGTACCTCACTTTTTTCATTGTTGACTGTCATTTTGTCTCTGTAATTGTTTTAGAATTTTTGTGTGTGTATAATTTGAAATATATATTTGAAATATATAAATATGATTATAAAAATATGATTTTATTTGTAAAGGACATATTTTCTTGTTTTGAACTTCTTTTATGATTATTCTTTTAGAAAAAGTCTTCATGAAATTATATTGATCAAATGAGACACAATAATAAAGGTTTGATGTAAATAATCTTATATCTTAATAAACGTCCATTAAAAGCTTTTTTTTTTTTTTACAATTACTTAGTAAAAAACTATAATTTATCTCATGTAATTATAGATAGATAGATAGACATACTTTAAATGTACATGAGATATATTACAGATATGGAAGCCATTTACCAAGTATGTGTGTGTGTATATATATTCAATAATTTGTTTTATATAAAGAAATGCTCTTTGATTCATCTCTTTGGTAAGAGAAAAGTAATAATTCAGTGTTTTTCTGTCTCCATATCATCTTAATTTAAGTTATTTTCAAAAGTTGCATTTGATTTTAACTTCAGTTGTGTTAAAACTGAAGACACTGATTCCAAAATCACTTTGAATTTGTGAATCCCCCCCTGCACAACCCCATCTGAGCAGGTGCACACAGCAGACTGTACCTTTACAGATGCCATATTCGTCTCCATAATCATCCTCATCCTTGTAGAAGTCACAGAAGAGTCCCGGTCCGCACTTGACGCCGTGCATCCCGGACACGGTGCGGTAGCAGTGCTCTCCCCGTCCCGCCGCACAGACCTGGCAGCATCCGCAGTCATCCAGCACCGTGCGCCTGCAGCGCTGCGTCGAGCCGCACTGCGCGGGGTTGCATTTGTCCGGGCAGTTCACGGCATATTTACCCCCGGGACCCCACGCGTCAGCATCTCCAAACACCATCAACAAGAACACCGGGATCGCGTATAAATGCATGACTTGAAGTGATGGCGAACACCACGCTGGATGCTGTGCTCTAGGGAGGAGCTGTCCTCTTCTTAGATGCGATAGTGAATGAAACAGCTCGGACTGCATGGCTGTCAGCTTTAAACAAGTTTGTTTTGCACATAGTATGCCCTCGTCAATTTCCTCAATCCGGTGTTGTTGTCTATTTGCCAGCCTCCCCCCCGTCCCTGTTTTAGAAATCCGGCGTGGAAGTGGAATTAGAGCCGTGCTGCCATCCAGGAATTGATGTCATCACTGAAGTCTGGAGTTGTTTGTTTGAAGATTTTTAAAGATGACCCCCGTGACCCCCATGGCTCCTCGTTTTTTGACGTGAACGTGTATGAGAAGATGTTTTGGGTATATATATATATATATATATATATATGTGTGTGTGTGTGTGTGTGTGTGCGTGCGCACGTTTTTGTGATTTATGAGCACACAAATTTGAATAATGACATGGGTATTACACTGGTATTACGACGTAAACATGTTTTATGAGAACATTTCATGAATCCTCATATTTAAAATAGCTTTCAAACATACTAAACAATGTTTTATTAAAAATGTAAAAATGCAGAATGTTTTCTGTGATGGGTAGGTTTAGGAGTTGTGTTAGTTTAGGGGGATAAAATTTACATTTTGTACAGTATAAAAACAATTACGCCTATGGAATGTCCTCACTAAGATAGCAAAACAAACCTGATATATATATATATATATATATATATATATATATATGTTATGATTGTCAGTTGAAGTGCCCGAGGACACTTCACTATGGACTCTCTCACACACTCACACTCTCATTCATTCATATAGGACTACATCTCCCATAAGCACCGTACCCATTCACTGATCACCGCACCAGCTGTACCTCATTCAACAGTGATTGATTACACACACACCTGAAACACATCACCTACCCCTTATAAGCACCATTCTCACACCACACAAATCGCAAAATCTTGATTTTGGTTATCCTGTCAATTCTGAGTGTTTATTCCCTGTCTTGTTTTTCCTCGGTCTTGTTTTCTGCCTGTCTGTTCAGTTTCTTGATTGTTTGCAGCCGACCTTATTGGATTTACTGCTCTGGATTACTGGACTATTGCTTGCCTGCCGCTTGCCTACGACCTATCCGTCTGTGTACTGTTTACGTCTCTGCCTTATCTCCTACATCCCTGTCTGCTACCTGTTGACCCTGCCGTACCATTCTGTGCTTTAATAAAGCCTGCATTTGGATCTCATTCGCTGACTCGCCCGTTCATTACAATATATATATATATATATATATATATATATATATATATATATATATATATATATATATATATACTGTGAGTCTGTAGCAAGACAACCATTGTAACTCAAGTACTGTATAATTATTTTTAATTGGATTTATATAATTTTTCAATTCTCTAGTTCTTTTTCTTGTAGAAAACATCATGAGATTATTTATGATGCTTTCAGTTAGAAACATGCATTTATTATTAACTTGATAGAAAATGTTGTATTGAAATAATTTGATTACGTTTTCAGAGTTTTTTAGAGTGTTTTTGCTCATCTGCAATACGGTTAGGATGTTTCCTGTCAGATGTTAAATAAACATTTAGAAAATGTCTTTAAGTTGTTTATGATTTAGAACATACGTAAAACTAACATGTTAAAGACGTCTATCAGATGTTTGTAAACAGCAGATGCTTTCCAGAAGTGATCTTTGACGTCTTGCAGATGTACGTGTGCTATCTAAGCTCAAAAATGAGCTCTCCGTTGATCTTGAAAGCCAAACTCTTTGAATTCTCTTTTCTGTAGTCTTTGTCTTCATAAATGTTTATATTGGAAAGGAATGCAATGCAGGCAATCTATCAGTAGATGACGCTGTTACTTAAAATAACGGTAGGAGATCTGTGGTATGTAGAAGGAAGGATTTAACAAATAAAACTTTACCTAAGTGTGTTTCTCACGCAAAGTCGCTTTATTCCATCAGAATACTTGTAATATCTAGAGCGCAGTCGTATATGGACCACTTTTATGATAGCCTACTTACAGTGCTTTTGCATTCAACCACGTCCCCCCACCCCACACTCACTCCAGTCCAGTAGTGGGCGGAAACGCAGCATTGGTTTGTCAAACGCCAGAACAAGTATTGCTTTTTTGTGCATGCATTGGTTGTAAACACAGACACACCTCACTTAAATGTCTGTAGTTTAGATGTTTGGTGTTTGTCTTGAATATGATGTCGTGTTCAGCTGTACATTGTACAACTCGCCAGTCACAAGGATCTAGTGTACAATTTTTTCGGTAAGTTAGATTTACTATGAATTATTGGACTTTTCTTTATGATTTTTTTCTCTGCCGATATGCAATAATAATTAATGTAATATTAGTAAAGTTATGCGCGGAGAATCTTTCGGAAATCACCGGCATTTTGGTTGAGTTTTATTCAACAAGCTGCAATTTACATTTACATTTAGTCATTTAGCAGACGCTTTTATCCAAAGCGACTTACAAGTGAGGAAAACAAACAAGCGATTCTTCTGCAATTGATATAAAAACGCTTTCCGCTGGGTGACGTTCTTATTTGCAACAAATAAACCGATTCTTTGTTGAAACAGAATGGCATATTTTTTTCCGTTTCCCCCCAGCAGTATTTATTACATATTTTATCGCATTTTCAACAGTTGTGATCAGCGATGCTTCTTTTGAATCGATTCTTTGAATCTTTCTGTGAATCGATTGATCCGGTAGGAATTTTGATATGTGTGTGTATATATGTATATATGAATCGACTATATATATGTGTGTGTGTATGTATATGTGTATATATATATATATATATATATATATATATAATGTCTGATTCAGTTTCCCTTTAGGTGATAACAGCAGGTTGCAGCAGTGGCTGGTGAACATCAGACGGGACAAGTGGAAGCCAACTCCCTCTTCTCTCCTGTGTTCTCTCCACTTTGAAGATAATTGTTTCTTTACAAACAATAAAGGCCGAATGCGCCTTACTACAGCTGCTGTTCCCACCATCTTTTCCTTCCCTGACCACTTGCAGAAGCAGTCACAACACACCAGGCGAAGGAGTGGAGATGTATTGAGAGACGCTGAAGCTGTGGAGGAGATTGTGAGGGTTATTGTGGATGAAAGCAATAGGGAATCAGCGATTCATTCCGGTGGACGATGTAACATTTCATATAGCCATTTACCCTGCCGGCCTTCTGTGCCATCAGACATGGTTTGTCATCCATTGGATCACACCTACATGGCCGAATCGCCAGAGACGCTGACGAACAGTTTAAACTCGGCCAAGCGTGAGCTTGCGGCCTACAGGAAACAGCTGAAGCTGCAGAGCGCCAGGATTAGAAGGTTGAAGAAGAAAGTGACTGCACTGTCCTCCATTGTTTCAGAGTTAAGACAAGAGAGAAGATTTTGATTTGTTTTGAATTCTAATAAAAACTCTTTTTTGGAAAAATGCTGTTCTTTCAGTGTGCTTTTGTTGGAGGTTTTGCAGTTAAGCAATACCATTGTGACCAGAGGTGGCCTTTCAAAGGAATAAAGGAACAATCGTGACTGAAAACAAGAACGGCATTCACTTTACGTCCCTATCTCTGTCTCTCAGCTAAAATAAAATAATGCTAAAGCCACCAGTAGGTGGCAGCAAATCGTTGTCTTAACGAGTGAGTCATTGAATCATTCAGGGATGCGATTTGTTCAAAAAGGTTGTCTAGTCATGCATTAAAATACAAAAACACTGATTCATTCGGTAACAAAACTTACAAATATTAACAACAAGAATTTATATGGAGACTTTTTTTTGCGCCAAGCCCTCATTAATTTCTGAGTGTGTGTGTGTGTGCGCTGCATGATGGCGGAGGACGTGGCTCTTTTTCCAGCGCAAGTGGAGGCCCCTTCTGTTGCGAGGCCCATTTCAAACGCGGCTACTGATTGTGAAAATGATGAAGTATGAAAAAAATATTTTGTTCACATCACTAATTCCTTCTTAACAGCCTGGAGAGTCTGAATTGTGGGCCGCAGCTTGATGTCACGTGCATAGCCAAGAGTTGTTCAAACTTTGCTTAAGAGGAGGCATGTGATGGATGCTGCTCTGCTTTCTACCCTGCTTATTTTTTTTGTAATTTAAAATAAATTTAATTTAAATATTTTAATGATTAAATACTATCAATAAAAGAAAAACAATTAATACAAAATAAAATATTTTATTTAAATAAATTATATAGTTATTTATATAGCCTAAATGTAGTTTTATATTCATTATAAAATTCATTATAAAATTTACATTCATTTATAAATGTAGTTTGTAGTCATTTTGTTTTCATCGTTTGTCATTTTTATTATTTTTTAAAAAAAATATTATTTCATTAATTTCTTCTTATTTCAGTGTTAGTTTTTTGTTAAGTTCTATTTTATTTCTTATTTTATTATTTTCATCTAATATTTTATTTTACTTTCTTTTGTTTGTTAATTTTAAAAAAAAATACATATTTCCAGTTAAACTAAACGAGACGTTTTTCATCTAATATTTATATTTTATTTCAGCGCTATTTCAATAAACAAAATGTTAGAATAGTTTTACTTAACGATAAAAATTGATACAATAATGCTAAAAAACAAAACAAACGCCAGATATAACGGACCCTTATGATAGAAACGTCATGACGTCACGATACTACGCAGTATGCGTAAAATCCACCGCTGTACGCGCATTCCCGAAAACGAACGCCGCTATTTTTCATGGCAACAGCTTGCGGAGCGGCAACCTACCCTACTATAAACACCCTCCAGCGCGAGATTAACCGGCATTTCGTCCTCGCATTGCGTAACTCCGCTTTGCCGGGTGGCGTTTAGTTATATTTAATCCAGAAGTGTTTGTTTGTAAAAGTATATACAGGATATGGTTCATAATAAAGCGTAGCATTCACGTAGACAGCAGGTTTAAAGAGCCTCGCAGGGGGCAGTGGGTTGATCTGCTGGGCGTGAATGACATAAGGAAGGGAGAACATCGGATCGTTTGGTAAGCGTTATTTCCACTCTCATTTTTCATAATTTATTCGACAATATGTGATAATGTGTTGTCGTATCTGCAGTTGATGTGGTTTAGCTCTTTAAACAGCTGAGCTCGTCATATGTCAGCTATTTTTGTCTCTATCACTGTTGTTGCTTTGAGTCCAGAGCTGATGCAACAATGTAAGTCTTGTCCAACTGACAGTTCATGCATGTTGCTGTGGAAACTGAGCTCACGTTTTCCATAATGTGTTGCATTTTATTAAAGATAAGGGTTTTGATGCATAGTAGATTGTTTGACAGACCATATCTGATGCATTCTGGTCCACCATGCTTCAGAAATGGCAGATTCTTTGGGGTTCTAGATTGGATGTTGAAACCACTGTTGTAAAAGACCAGGATGTGTTACTGTGTCTGTACGTGGGTTTTATCTGGCTGAACAAAACAAGCATCCCTTGGTTAACCAGCCTCATATACTGGTTGTCCAGCGTTGTTTTTTGCTTCCAGCACCAAACCATTGACATTTATGCTGGTTCAAGTTGGTCTTTACAGCTGAGAGCAGGTGACCTGTGAACTATCACCATTGTTCCTTCGAGCAAAGCATTTAAAGGGACAGTTCACCCCGAAATGAGTGAGTGAGTGCACATGAGCTCCAAAATGACATAAATCACCTTGAAAATATCATAGAATTAATTCATATGACGATTAATTGACCCTTCGCAAAACCCGCACCCTGTTGCTATACCGACAACCCATGCTCTCTCACGCCACACATCATGTTCTCACGAAGTGAAAAATATATTGTGGAGCAAAGAGGACACTGACAACAAGTGAAACAGCAGTTTAAACACTAAATATCGTGTAGTGGCTCTTTAATGTGTCGTGACAGATCCTTCAAGCGGCTCGTGAACCGATCATCTCTTCACACTAGTTCATTTATAGCATCAAATAAACATGAATGAACATCAGAAGGACTGTTGTTTCAACCGCGGAAAGACGGGAATACACACAATTTTTCAAGTTCACCAACGTTAATCTGCTAACTCCCCTGACAGCTTTGTCAGACAAACTGGCGATTCGGGGTTATGATTGGTTAGATCGCCTGTCAATCAAACTGTTTTTGCGAACGGTCAATTAAAATGTACGAACATGCAAAAAAAAAAGTAACTTTAATCATTTTAATCTGTTCCCAAACAAAACTATCAGATGGTTGCAGAAAACTTGGAATATAATGCAGAAGTCCTATGGAAGCTCGATGGTTCCAGTCCCCGTTTACTTTCACTGTATTTATTTTATGCAAAATGTATTAGTTTGCTTTTCACAGAAGAAATAAATTCATGTCGGTTTGGAACGACATGAACGTGTGTAAATGATGACAGAACGTTAACATAAGGTTACTCCTGGGTTACTTTTCTCGTAATAAATGTACTGACCGTCACATTGGCGAAAATGATAATAATCTTTGGTTTTTTAATAAAATAACAATTGATTCTAATAACTAGGCTCATAGTGAATTAGTTGCTCAATTCTGTTATAGGATCACTTCACTGTAGTGCGTGCTGTACAATACTATTGTGTTTCATAATCAGCATCTTTATTGTTTACTTCCGCAAGCAAGTCAGTCCAGATCTCATAACTTGAGCCAGGCACCTCAGATATGAAAAAATGAAACATTTATTGTTTATACAGTGTTCAGGAGACATGCAGCTCTCAACGCAAACCCCAAAGCTCAGCTTTTTTAGTTCGTACCGTACTCTCCTCTTGTCCTATATTTTGGTGGCCTCTGTCAGAAATGTGATCACACTGGACGGAAGTTTTAGTTGTCGCAGTTGCCCTGGATTAGTCAGGTGTTCAGACGATCAGCCCCCCAGACCATTCTAACATTCTGAATTGAATCCACTTCAGTCTCACTTCAACAGAAGGTCAACAGTGATAGGCGCTTGGCAGTGGGAGTTGGCTGGCAATCTATATGTTTGTCTGACCGATTCAAGTTCAGTCCTTCACCTCTGTTTTCAGTTAACGTCCTTTGTGAGTTTCCATCATTTGACTTGGCTTATTTGCATCTGGTATTTCAAGAAATACTTGTAAACATTTCATGAATTATTAGCATTAATATTATTATTACCACGACAAACAAGACACCAAATTGATGTTTTTATTATACACATTTTTAGAGGGTCGTTCCTGATATGCAGCATTCTTATGAACTATGTTTGTGTTATAATTGAAGTGAGTATTTCCATTAATAAGTTGTTATTTTCATATACTGGTCTCTGGTCAGTGATTACTTGTGCAAAGACAAAGAAAATGAACAGGATGCTAAAATTAGTGAGGGGTTGAGAGTTGGCCAGCATGAGGTTGTCAATGTATATATATATATTGTTACGTCCCAGGATGTATGTCATTAATTGTCTGGTTCTGAATGTGTATGTGACTTGATGCCCACTGCCTGCTGGGAAGTGTAGTTTTTCCCCCTGTTTCCTCTGTTTCTCCCTGTCCTCTTGCAGGAGCCTAATTGATGCCACCTGTTCCTTGTTAGAGAGATAATATATATATTATCATAATGATTTCTGTCATTTTATCAAACAGGATCGAATTTTTGAAAGTTTCACAAAAAAAGTAAATCCATTGCTGGTGCGTACTGATTTTTGTGCTGTTGTTTTCCCACCAAAATGATGTCACTTCCTGGAAGATAATGTTATTAAGGAACTGGCTTTTACTTAAAGGGATTTTACAAAAGACTAATAGGATGGACAGTGATATTGAGGACACAGAAAAGCCTGCAGATTGATTGCCAATTAAAACAATATTCCTGAGGAAAAAAAAAAGCTATTTTTATTTTTCTCAAACTAAAGTAATTAAAAATGATTGCTAATTCAAATGTTTAGAAAATGAATCCTGAAAAACTTCTCGTCCAGGCCCTGGTCATTTCAAGGCTTGATCTCTTCTGGCTGGACTGCCGTCATGTCCAATCAAACCTCTTCAAATGATCCTGAACGATACTGCACGTCTTGTCTTCAGCAAGCCCACGTCACACCTCTCTTCATCTCTCTGCACTGGCTGCTCGCATCAAGTTCAAGGCGTTGACGCTTGCTTACAGATCCACTCCTACCTCCACTCATTTCACAAGTCTACGTCCCTACCAGAAGCCTGCGGTCACTAAAGGAGCGAAGGCTCTTGGTACCATCACAGAGACGCACAAAATTGCTCTCCAGAACATTTTCGTTCACTGCTCCCTGCTAGTGGAATGATCTCCCTGCCTTCATCCAGATTGTAGAATGCCTGGTAATATCCAAGAGACAGCTGAAAACTCATCTCTTTCATGAACACTTAACCTCATCTTAAAAAAAACAAAACAAACAAAAAAACCCTGTCCTTTCATTTCCTTTAATCCCTCCCTAAATTGTGCTACTTTGAGCAATGTCTGAAACTTTCACTACTAGTGTCCATTTGCCTCTTCATGATGACTCGCTTGTTTTATTCCTCACTTGTAAGTCGCTTTGGATAAAAGTGTCTGCCAAATGAATAAATGTAAACAATGCATCACATTTCCAAATCAATTTTAAGCAACATAACTGTTTTCAACATTGATAATAATAAGAAATGTTTCTTGAGCAACAAATCAACATATTCGAATGATTTCTGACAGATCATGTGACACTGAAGACGAGTAAACGTGCATAATATTCAGCTTTGATCACAGGAATAAATTGCATTTTAAAATATAAGAAAATAGAAAAGTTATTTTAAATTGTAATAATATTTCACATTATTACTGTTTTTACTGTATTTTTCATCAAATACTAGACTTTCAAAAACATTAAAAAATCTTACTGCCAACCTTTTGAACTGTAGCGTAAGAAAACTAACCAATATGATTGATTTTCATATTTAAAAAAATATATATATTTAATTACTTATCTAACACATTTAGACATGTGGGCATGAATTTCTAGAAGGAATGATCCAACAGTTATTTTTTCCTCCTAGTTTAATTTGGAAAGTACACACATGAGCTATCAGATCAACACTGGTTTAAAACTGCATGTTCTCTGCCTCTATTTTTAAACTTGGTCTAAAATTACTATTTGGGTGCATAACTACCTCTTTCTCATTATTAATAGTAACTTGTAACCAAAGATTGTCTATATTTACACCCATAGCATTGTACTCACGCCAATATGTCTGGTGTAAAGTGAAAACACCTCAGAGTATAAGCTCGGGGTTTCTTTATGTAGTCCGCCACATTAAGGACTTGTTGTTGTCGTGGTTTTTGTAGGATTAGTCAGAGTTCCTCGAGAATGTGACACTTGGTCCCACACCGCCTCCCACATAACTGTGAAGCAGCTTTGAGAAGCATCCTTTTTATTTTTATACACGGTGAAACCGAAGAGGTTGTCGGGTGTAATACATTCTGGGGTGTAAGACTGGGCAGACGTGGAAGTGCTGGGTCATGTTGCTCATGGACACTACCCAACGAGATGTGGTGGTAACTTGCTCAAAGTGATGAGAAGGCCACCGGGTTCACTGTTGTGAGAGTTTTCAAGCAGACTGAGGCAGTGTCCAGGTTGCTCAATTCCCAGGCTGAGGGTGTCTGGTTTGTTCAGGTATTTTGACCTGGATTTCCATTTTAGATCTGAGTCATACTGCCGTCCAAGTGTTGGATCAATCATGTCAGTCATTACTGATTGAACAGCTACTGACTTCCAAATATAATCAAGTAAAGTTTCATATTCAAATGTTAGCTAGTCATATGTTTTCCAAGACATAAATAAAATATCATGTGTATGTCTCTGATTACATCTCATCCTAACCACTGGAGTTTCCTCATTTCCTTTTTTTATTCTCAAAAATGGAAGAAATCTCTCTTCACAGCATTGGAAAAGTTAATAGTGTGTCGTCAGTAAAAGATAATGTTCAGATTATTCAGGCTACCGTATTGTTTTTTTTAAAAAAATTTTTAAAGCTCACAAGCATATGCTCATGTAATAGGCTACAATGTGATTTATTTGTACTTTGTACATTCCCATGGACCTTGTTTCTGCCACAAAATAAAAAGGTAATCAGGACTTTTTTATCTCGCAATTCTGAGAAAGAAAAGGCAGAATTGTGAGATAAAATTATTTTTTTTTTAAAGTTGCAGTTGCTAGTTATAAAGTCCGAATTGTGAAATATAAAGAACTTTTTTCTAATTCTGACTTTATATCTTGCAGTTCTGACTTTGTATCTCGTAATTCTGAAGTTTTTTCAGATTTGCGAGATGTAAACACTCAATTCTGAGTCAGTCTTTTAGCAGCACAACAAAGTTTTTCAGGCAAAAAGGTCCAATGTCTGTTGTTAATAGTGTAATGATGTATGAAGCAGCACTTGTAAATCACTTTCAAACTAGGCGGCTTTCTGTTGGACAATCCGGAGAATTTGTGTGACCAACTTGAACATGTGAAATTGATCATGCATATTCCTTTTGAAATAAGTGGATTTCTCCAAGCAATGTTAAATGTGACCACAGTGTAAAGGGTTAGTTCACCCAAAACTGAAATTTCTGTCATTACTTACCCTCATGCCGTAAGACCTTCGTTCATCTTCGGAACATTGATGAAATTAGGTCCAGAAAAGTAGGAAAGACATTGTTAAAATAGTCAACATGATTACAGTGGTTCAACCTTAATGTTATGAAGTGACGAGAATACTTTTTGTGCGAAAAAAAACAAAACAAAAATAACGACTTTATTCAACAATTTCTTCTCTCCACTGTCATTCTCCTACACTGTTTACATTGTATAGGCAGTACAGGCTTCCTGGTTCTGCTTCAGAACATATATAATATTCTCGTCGCTTCATAACATTAAAGTTGAACCACTGAAGTTACATTGAATTTTAACAATGTCTTTACTACTTTTCTGGTCCTTGAATGTGGTAATTACATTGCTTTCTATAGGGGATAAAATATCCTCTCAGATCTAATCAAAAATGCTTTAATTTGGGACTTACTGGTATGGAACGACATTGGGGTGAGTAATTATTGACAGAAATTTCATTTTTTTTTGTGAACTAACCTTTTTAAGACTCTTGTTCAAGGGTACATTGGCCATGCCTCATTTTATGTGGGGTTCATATTGGCAACTTTCCGAGTTGTTTGGAAGTTTTAGACTCATATTGAAACTCTTTGCTATGTCTAGAACAATATTTTTAAATGTCTTACATTGTTCTTCATTTCTCTCTTGCAGCTATGTGCCTCTTGTATGTGAATAATGTACAGTGATGGTGCCTTCTCAGACCCACGTGATGCTCAAGTGGCAGGAGCACCTGAACAGCTCCTGGGCAGCGGAGGACAGCGTTCAGACAGCCACACGGAATGGAGCTGCTGCTCTCTATGCAAAACTACTCTACAACAAGGAGGTTGTAGGCTTGGCCCAGCCGGTGCAGGACCTAATGGGTCCACGCTTGCCTGACTTTCAGTACGAATCCAGTGCTGAGGAGGAGAAGGAAGAATATCTGTCCGCGCTGCTACACAGTCAACGATGCCTGGCCCACCGCATGCTGGCAAGGACCCCTTTTGCCCTATCCCTGCACCACAGGCTGGTGATCCTCCAGAGGGTGTTCTACGCCCTCCATAGCAAGTATCATGACCGATTTCGAGCACCGCCGCCTCCCCAGCCCTCATCCTCCAGTGCAGAAGGGGGCACTCTGGAGTCAGTGTCTGAGCCTTGGCCAACAGGCAGTTCCCGTTCGAAGTCGGGCACAGACGTTCTCATCGAAATGGGTGTCCGGACTGGGTTGAGTCTCCTTTTCGCCCTACTGAGGCAGAGTTGGCAGCGGGGGCGTCTTGAGAACCCACCAGATGTTGCTTTGTGCAATGAGGTACTGGCCACTGCGTCTTCAGTCCTGGCCGCCCTGCCTCCCCTTTCCTTGGCCAACGAGAACAAGATCCCAACAGTGGGGCTTGACTGTCTTGCGCAAGTTGGAGACTTCCTGAAGAAGACGGCGGTCAGCGGGTCCGGTGCAGATCGGGCAGGTCGCAGGCTAGCCCTGGAGCTCCTTCTCTCACTAGCCTTACAAAGAGGGTCCTTGCGCTTCCTTCTGGAGTGGGTGGAGGTGGCATTGGCCGCCTCTGCTTCTTCCACCACCTCTGAAACAGTTGGAGTGGGCTTCGAGCTGATCCATCAAACACTGCAGCAGATGCGCCAGCACACGGTGTGTTCCTACACCATGCGGTTGACCTAGCGGTCATGCTAATAGCATGTGTGAAGTAGTATACAGTAATGCTAATGGATAATGGGCACTAATATAGAAAGCTGTACCTCTTTTGCACGCAGAGAGAGTATAGAGTTACAGCATTTGAGGCTATGCTAACATTTGTTCATCCCTCCCTCTGCACTTTAAGGTAATGATTGTTGCTAATTGTTACTGCTAATACATTAGCACAATAGAGTAGTTTACCATTATTCTGTATTCCTCTCATGAAGGGAAGGAATGCCTCAAACAATTGCTCTAAATAAGATTGTGGCTTTCATTTGACCGAGAGCTCTTGGCCGTCTTCCCAGCTCTGAAAGCCGCCTGAGCCACACCAGACCCGCCATGTGCTGTGCTCTAATTTATTCATGTCTTAATCAATGTGAAATATGTCTACTTCAGTGCTTTTGTGCTTGAAGTTCAGCAGAACTTGTTCCCTGTATTGAAGCAACGGTTTGTTTATAGGTTCCCCTACTACAGAGTACAATGTTAATTTGCTTTCTGAAAAGCTAGACGGTTAAGCACATTGGTGCCAGTATTGAAACTGAGACTACTGTATCTTCTTAATCTTAAATCAAAATATAATGATGGTAATGTAATCTAGGTTGCTTGGCCACTGAATAATGCTAACCAATAGACATTCAGTGATTTTAGATGTTGCTTTTTAGCTTTTAGGCCACTTTTTACCTCGCAAGGCGTACTCTTCATGTTGTTTTCTCAATTAATGCTTTGGTTCAATCAATTACAGAAGTGACATGGGTTTCTAATGTGGTTTCATCTGGCCTTCAAATCGTTTAATTGACCATCCCCGTTGAAAAAAGCATGGCAGCTGGTTTGAGCTGGTTTAAGCTGTTCAAGTGCTGGTCCTAAGCAACTAGCTCCAGTTTAGGACCAGCATAAACCAGCTCAAACCAGCTGCCATGCTTCAAAACATACTTAACATGCTGGGTTTTTTTGTTGTTGTTTTTTCAACAGGAATCTGAATGCAAATTTGGAAGCACAAATACATACTGTTAACTTAATCTTCCGGTGAAACAACAGACTTTGGTGATGAATTTTGTACTCTGATTCATTTATTCCGCTTTAACCACCGCTTTCTAACAATCGACTGCAAGTTTGTGTTCAGGCTTTATTCGATCAACAGCCGATTGATAGAAGTTCTCGACCTTCTTTATTTGCTTTTTTTGATAATCCATTTCACTCTGATGTACGTCATAATATGGAAGAAAAGATCTGCCACTACTGCCGTTTCATTGCGACTTTGGCAAAAATTGATATGTATACTATTAGTTTTTTTTTGTTTCTAGAGTACTTTTTTGAACAATCCACTGTAGCACCGGTTTCCTCTACATTCTAGCTGCAAATATTATTGTTTAATTTGTTGTTTGTTTTTACAGGCTTTCCGCGGTGATTCCGTCAATACTCAGGTGCTGAAGAAAGATGCAGATGGACTCTGTAGCCTTTCGCATGTTGCTCTTTGCCTTTTTGAAGAGGTGTGTTTGTGCGAATGAATCTATAAGCAGTGTCGGGGAAAGTTACAATATTTCATTACTCCCTAAAAAATGTAACTAAATGTGCTACTGTTTATGAAAAGTATTGCGCTACATTATTTTTGCATTACTCTTTCTCATCTGGGCTGGGATGTTTTTTTTTTTTATAACAACAAAAAAAAGTTCTATTTTTGGCAGATGTAAAGGCCCTTTCACACCAAACATGAAATGAATACTATTTGAAAAAGTAATTCAGATATTTTGTTGTAAATTGATGCATTACTTCACTAGTTACTTGAAAAAGTAATCTGATACTTAACTTGCGTTACTTGTAATGCGTTACCTCCAACACTGTCTTCCCTATAAGTGTTCACAGACTGAAATATCGGGTGTAGGGTTAGGTCAGAGAGACTTTGGCCTCTACGAGTCTTGATTCTCATAAATAATCTTTAATCTGTGTGCGTGTGTGTTGTAGATCTGCACCCTGGCCTCTAACTGCTTGTGCTCATGCAGCACGGGCTCTTCCTCTTCCTCCGGCTCGGAAAACGATGCCGTCATGGTGTATGTGTGGGGCAGCAACAGCAGCCATCAGCTCGCTGAGGGAACACTGGAGAAGATTTTACAGCCCAAACTGGCTCAGGGCTTCAGCGATGCACAAATGGTGTGTGTGGATTTATGTTACTCAAATGTATTGAAAATCCAAATAACTGGAAGCCATCATGAAGCTAACATTAGTTCCAACATAGAAGCAGGAGAAAGTCCACTCGAAGCAAAATTTAATGAGTCATATCGCAACACTCAGTTTGGCAGCTGTACAAAAGAGCTTTTAATTAAAAGATTCAATTGTTTTCTTGGTAAAGGCACTGTCTGGGGTGTAAGCTCATTTATATTAGATTGACAAAACTGGAAAACAGTTTTTTTGTCTAATATGGGCTTTATAAGCATGTCAGATTTTATGGATGGATGAAATGCTATTGAAATTTTAGCTTGGTAAACTGTTTGGAGAAATATTAAACTGTTCAAGTAGATAGAAACAAAGGACTTTGGTTCCACGTAAGTGGCATTATGTAAATTATTAGTTGCATGACAAGAAATGCATCATATGTGGAGAGTGACCCTTTTTTAAATGATTTAATTAAATATGCATATTGAAATCTCATATAAGGCCATATTTTGTAATTAATTTACAGGGCATTATCTGTTCTTTTTTCCAACTTCATGTTTTATTCTGTTTTTTAAATATTTGTTTATTTTATTGAAGGGTTTTGCCCCTTTATTTTATTAAAACAATTCCATTATAAAATTTGCTTACTTAGTGAAGGTTTTATTTTTTTAAATTATGATTTTTCTTTTTAGATTCTTTTTAAAGAGCATATTTGTTTTTCTTTTTATATTTTATTTTGCATTTATTTATTTGTTTGCATTTTTTCATTTTTAATTACAACAAAATACAATAATTGATAGTTATTTATTTATTTGTTATTTTTACAGTATATAGTTTTTAATGCAGTCAGGCTTGTATTGTTATTGACTAAATTATAAATAATATTAAACCATCTGTACCGGTCTAAATTTCTTTGTTTCCTCTCTAACAGAATATATGTGTTGTGCAAAGTTTGGTTATCTAATCTGGAGTAGCGTTCAGGCCCAACAGTCTCTGCTTTTTAATAGACATGTCTTTTCATTATTATTGAGAAATACAATTTAGAAAACTGCAGCCGCATCTTAATAAACTGTGCCCTTTCACTAATACACTTTAGACATCCTCGATCACAGCTGATTCAATTCACTCGGCTCTAAATGGCGCTCTTCTTTTTCCACCTGCAGATTGAGGCGGGCCAGTACTGCACATTCTCTGTATCTGCTGATGGTGCAGTGAAGGCTTGTGGGAAGGGTAGTTATGGGCGTCTGGGACTGGGAGACTCTAATAACCAGTCTATGCCCAAGAAGCTTGTTCTGGAACCACCTCGCACCATGAGGAAAGTGTCATCTTCCAAGGGATCAGACGGACACACGCTGGCCGTCACGGCAGAGGGAGAGGTGTTCAGCTGGGGAGACGGAGATTACGGCAAACTGGGCCACGGCAACAGCGCCACGCAGAAATACCCCAAGATTATTCAGGGCCCCCTTTTAGGAAAGGTGAGAGGAAATAGTGTTTTCTACATACAGAATGTAGCTTTTTTCTAATTGTGTATTTACCTGGGCTCTTTTGACTTGGCTCAGTAAGCAACTCCCTGAACACTCTTTAACAACCACCTCGCAAGCACCCAGAACACTGATCACCACTTACGACTACCACATAGCAACATCCCTGCAACCCTAGACCTGAAACTGCATAAAAATGCCTATGGATTCCAGAACACCTTAGATGAACACTAATGTTTTCATGTATTCAGGAAATGTAAGAAACTAGTTTGTATTATCATTGCATTTGTAAAAGTGTGCATGTTTCCTGCGTGTGTATTGCAGGTGGTGGTGTGTGTGTCTGCTGGATACAGACACAGTGCTGCGGTGACTAATGACGGAGAGCTGTACACCTGGGGGGAAGGCGACTTCGGTCGACTCGGTACATCATTGTCCTTTTACAGACACTCAATCACTGAACACACACACACACACACCTGAGTATCTGTTCTCAGATGTAGTGTTGTCAGTGAAATACAAGTCACTATTGATTTCTGTGAGGTGGATTTTTTTACGGTTTGGATGACTGTTGTGCACAGTATACACTGCAGAGTTTTTTTATTTCTTTTATAATCTGGCAGTCAACAAGATGACTGAGTCAAACTGTTGTGCCAGAAGTTCTGCCTGTCTGTCTCCGTATTATTTTTACTCTGTCTGTCTGTCATGTAGGTCATAGCGACAGTCACAGTCGTAACGTGCCCACTCTGGTTAAGGACATCAGTGGGGTCGGGCAAGTGGCCTGTGGCAGCTCTCACACCATCGCTGTGGCTCAAGATGGCCGAATCGTCTGGTCCTTTGGAGGAGGGGACAATGGTAATGTTTCACATCCACCTTATTTTGCAAAAAAGACTAGGTTTATAATTACGAAAATACACTAAAATAATATAAGAAATGCCAATTTGAATAGTTCACAGAAGTAGTTCACATTTTACACCAAAATCAGTAATAATTTAATTTCCCATGAATGTTTTCCATCATCATTACTAAACAAAAGTAATTTAGTCATCCCATTACAAAGGGCACTTTTTCAACTCTCAACAATAGTAGAATTGCTTTTTTGTGATTGAAAATAATTTTTTTATATTACTTATTAAATTGATTACTTTTATAAATTAAAAGTAATTTTATTTTAATCAAGTTTTTGCCTGGGAGTTCAACCTGGGTATTCGACCAATATTTTTTATTTTATTTTACAGATATTCACACTGACATTCTGTATCTATCGGTAGTTCTATCGTTTAAGGCAGTGGTTCTCAACCTGTGGCCAGTCACGAATGCAAATGCGGCCTACGATATGCCGACCATATTTAAAAATAACTTTGTTTTAAAAATTTTGTTTTTAAATTAAATTAAAATGGATTAAATGAATATAAATTTGAACTATGTTTTTTGTCACATAAAATCATTTTGGTGATCATATATTATTTTCACACATGCAGACCTACTATATTTACCGAGAACTCTGTTAAGGAACGCTTACAAGCGCGCGCTTTGGCAGAATTCCAATAGTAGCCATTATTTTTGTAAAAATGGGGATCAAAATGGACAAATTTGTTATTAGAGGAGAAACACGAAATGAGAAACTTATCAATGAAGGAACACATTGCAAACAAGAAGAATCGTAGCCATAGCAGCGACGGTAAGAAGAATGGAAGAATCAGTTTGATGTCAATGAGCGAGATGGGCAGCCTTTGTTTGCTCTTAGTAAAGTACTTGGCATATGCAGATCCTACAATGCCAAAAGATATGTGAATTCGATGTGTTTGTTTGATATACTTGTATTTTAAATCGATACAAAATAACCACATCGACGCACCCGCAGCAGCCAGAGCTTGATATTGTCAGATTGTAACAATGCGCTCAATGTTGTGTATTTGTACTCAGTCATTTCAACACACTTGAAACGAAAACAAATTTCTTATTTGTTTTTAATTTTGCAGTGTGACAGAACTAAAATACAGGCAGAAAACACCGCCTCTTGTGTGTGTGCAACATATTGGTATAAATCTGATTTTCATTGGTGATGTCATATGTAAATGATATGTGGCCCGCGAGACTTGCACTTGGACCATAGTGCGCCCCATTGGGAAAAAAGGTTGAGAAACCACTGACCTAAAGAATATCAGAACATTTTGAACTGAAGAGCACACAAAGAGGTAATATTTGACTCAAGTTTTATCTGCCACAACAATTTTAACAGCTATACACAGTGTGCAACATTCTGGATCAAAACCAATGTGCACATAACCGAGACAGTAAAGCTCTGTACCCTTTACAGGGTCACTTCAAATCTCCTGCCCTCCAGAGTGAGTAGGATATAGTGACGCTTACTTTTCATAAGTAGCAATAAAAATCCTGTAATGCAACTCTATCAGACATAACATCTACAGGCAAGCCTAAACATGTTTAAAATGAAGCTGTTGCAAAAAGCCAGTTGTTGAAAGAAGCAGTGGCACGGCCTCTGAATCTGACACACTTTAAATTACTGTTGTCCATGTCAGAGGGAATTCTGTGTGCGTGTGTGTCTGTGAACGATATGTTTGTGTTACAGGTAAACTGGGACATGGTGACACAAACCGTGTGTACAGGCCTAAAGTAATAGAAGCCCTGCATGGTTTTATTATCAGGAAAGTGTGTGCTGGGAGCCAGTCATCACTGGCTTTGACATCTGCTGGCCAGGTATACACAACCTCTCATTTATTCCACTGACTTTAACTGAGTAAATATGCATCGTTATATACACCCATATAAATTCTTGTGTCTCTATGTTCTCCTGTGTGTGTGTGATGCAGGTGTTTGCGTGGGGCTGCGGCTCGTGTCTCGGCTGCGGCTCATCTGAGACCACCTCTCTCAGACCTCGATTGATAGAGGAACTCAGCATCACTAAAGTCATCGACATTTCCTGCGGAGACAGCCACTGTCTCGCTCTGTCTCACGGTGAGAGAGCTGGAGAAACATAAATGGGAAGAGTAGATGAGAAAATAGGATTAAATAAGATAAAAAACAAACAAATCTGAAATGTGTATTTTCTGCTCCACTAATGGCAACTTTTGCTGTCCAAAATATTATTATACAAAGTTTTGCATTTTTTCTAAAGTAAGTATACAGTGTTTGATGTGTTGAATTACATTTAAATACTTTGATATGAGTAGTTTATTTTATATGAATTAATTGTAGATCAGTGTTATTTTATTATTTATATACGGTTTTTATATATATACATCTAATAAATATACATACATACATACACACAAATATATATATTTGTATAAAAGTTTTCATTTTAGTTAAAGTTTGAATAATTTTGTGCTTTTGTCATTTTTTTCTAGATTTTTTTTATTTTCAATTTCTATATTTTATTGCCGTTTTAGTAATTTTAGTACTGCAAATTAAACTTTCAGTTAGTTGCAAAGGCTACATTTATATTTTATTTTATTTCAGCTTTATTTTACTTACAGAAAACAGTTTTTAATAGCTGACCATTTGTTTTTCCTTTGATTTCTTTCTTTTGTGAGACACAAAAAGAGGGTTTTGAAGAGCCATAGCCATTAGTTACTCTTTTCAATATAAATACAATAAATGGCAAATAATGCTTTCAAGCCTCAAAACAGACAAAAGCAGTCCATAAAACCATTGCATTTCTTTCAAGTGGACTACTTTCCAAATTTTTTGAAACTCTGATACCCGTGTGAGGAAAAAACTGAAATCTAAGTTGTTATTTACTGAAATGAAATTTTCATATTTTTGCCACATTCATTTTTTTTTCTCTTCTTATGTCATTTTTAATGGTTTTTGTTACAGAGAACGAAGTGTTTGCTTGGGGCAACAATGCCATGGGCCAGTGTGGACAGGGCCACACCTCGACACCAGTCACCAAACCCAAGAAGGTGATTGGTCTAGAAGGGGTTTCAATACAGCAGATCACTGCAGGCACCTCCCACAGCCTGGCCTGGACAGCAGTTCCCACAGACAGGTGAGGAGAGAGACAAAGACACATTTCATTAGTTATGATGAGTGATTTGATGGCTTTTCCACAATGCATCTACAGTATTTCATTACCTATGCCTCTCATTGCCTGTGGATAATGGAAGTAAAAAGCCCTCACTTCCTGATCTAAATCCAAAACAAAAGCAGTTTGTCCTGAAATGAGTTTGAGCCTTCAGGAAACGACAACATTCTCATATTCGTCATGCAAATCAAATCCCGTATCGCTCCATCTGGAGTGAGTTTCACCACTAATGTATTAATGCAGTCGCATTTACATTTTTCATTATTCAAAGATGTTCACTTGATATTGTTCTCATGGCTTGACTGAGTGTGTGTGTTGTGTGCCTGGCAGGCAGCTGGTGGCTTGGCACAGGCCGTTTTGTGTGGATCTCGAGGAGAGCACGTTTACATACCTGCGCAGTTTCCTGGAGCGTTACTGCGATAGTATCAGTGGGGACACACCACCTGCACCTTTCCCCTCTAAGAGGTAAATAAACACTTGGACCAGCACCAAACCACGTAGATTTACAAGTGTTGTTCTGTGAATTGTGATTTGCACCACTAATGATTAAACTATAATATGTACAGTATAATTTATATAGAGGCACACAATGACAGTTATTGCTGTTGTAGAAACATGGAACATGGAATCTTGTAGATAGATAGATTGGGGGATAGATGCCAAAAAGTCAAAAAGCGCATTTGACAAAAAACGCTTGGAAGCAACACACATACTTGAAAATTCACATTTGATTTATTGTGGGAATAAACAACAAAAAGAAAGCAGGCATTAATAAATACATTTTAATTAATTATTTTTTTTAAATGTGTATATATTTATTTCATTTATTTATTAGTTTGTTTATTTTATTTTAAAAATAATTGTAAAGTTTTTGATTAATTTAACTTTTTAAATTGTTTTAAATGACCCCGCAAATGACATGCAAGAAAGAAAATTAAATCGATTTGCTAATTCGTTCGTGCGGTCAGTTTATAAATAAAGGGAACGAAATAGTAAATCGTTCGCACGTTTTAATAAATCGGGGGAACAAATTAGTAAATCGTGTGCACGATTTAGCCTACTATTTTTTTTTTTTTTTCCTGCATTTCATGTCCGGGGCTCCATAATTTTTATATTTATAAAATGAATAAATATATATGGATATATGGATCAGTTTTACATTTATTATAGTTTTTATTAACATTTTATTTTCGATTTCAATGTTTTTATTTTTCATTTTAATTTCAGTTCAGTTTTGTAGTGTGTTTTTGTCGTTTTTAAGGTGTTTTTTTTAAATATATTTTTAAATGTCTATAGAGAGATTTTTTTTTTTTTATTTATTTTTTTTTTCAGTTTTAGTTTTTATGGTACTTCAAGTTAAATTAGATTTTTTTTTTAAAAATATTTTATTTCCTTTAGCATTTTTATTTCAAGGTGGATTTTTTTTGTTTTTTAATGGTTTTAGTTTTAATTTCAGTGATTTAAAAAAGGGAATAAAAGGGATAGTTCACCCCAAAATAAAAATGATCCCATGATTTACTCACCCTCAAGCCATCCTAGGTGTATATGACTATCTTCTTTTATTTAAAAATATCCTGGATAGTCATATACACCCAGGAAGGCTTGAGGGTGAGGAAGTCATGGGATAAGTTTCATTTTTAGGTGAACTACCACTTAAACCAGGCCAATCTGATCCATGGACATTTGCAATGTCAGTAGTCTACAGCTGTAGATTTAAGATTACATAAGAGCTGTCATACGGATTATATAATATCGCAGATATTTCCCTGCTGAGTCCACAAGATGGTAAGTGATGCATGTTGACCTTGAGATCAGAACATTTAATTCTGCTGCAGTATCTCTAAAGAAAGCGAGAGAGTGTGTCAAATATCTTAAAGATCCTATTATGTGGAATCTACCTTTGCACTTTATATGCTTTAGCCATCTTTATTTTTTAGCGGCGCTTGCAAAGGTGAGCATTACAGTTACTATTGCTCATACTTTTGAAACCCAATAACTCTAGCCTCTTAGTTTCTGCATTTACTTTCACTTGGATCACTACATTGCAACCTCCTAAAACAACTGCATAGCAATGCCTTAGCAACCACCTAGCACACCTTAGCATTGTGGCTGCGAGTTTTGCATGGTCAAACAAGAAATCTGGTTTATCTGAGTCCTCGTCAGCTGCTGAAAGACACTCATGTAACAGGAATGTGACACACACACACAGCCGCAGGGGTGACTGGCTCAAGCCCATAACCATCTTCATACCCACAGGGATGGGGTCAGAGAAACATATGGCCTGGCACTCGGTAAAGGTCACTTTAGACTTCTCATCTTTAAACTTCTCACCCTCTCCCTCTTGGTTTCTTTCCCAGGGAACATCACCAGTTTGTGTTGTTGTGTATGAAACTGTTGTCCATCCACCTGTCGCTGGCCCACGCAGGGGGAACAGGGGCCACAGTGCTGGGTGCTCAGGGTCGGCCCCTCAGGAACCTGCTCTTCAGACTCATTGACTCTAATGTACCTGACTCCATACAACAGGTCTGCCATGAAACACTGGGCTTTAGTTTTGTTTTGTTGCCATCTCAGTATTATCTACAGTTATTGTTCTTGTGTAATACAGTTTTCATACATTTACATTTATAATTCACAGGTATGCATATAATCCATATGATGAACACTACTGTTCAAAAGTTTGGGATCAGTAACATTTAAAAAATTAGAAATTAACTTTTTTAACAAGGAAACATTAAACTGATCAAAAGTTACATTTATAATTTATAATAAAGTTATATTTCAAATAAATGCTGTTCTGTTGAACTTTCTATTCTTCAAAAAATCCTGACGAAAAATGTTTTCACAAAAATATAAAGCAACTGTTTTCAATATTGATAATAAGAAATGTTGCTTGACCCTCATTCATCTTTGCCATAACAGAAATAATTTACATTTAAAATAGGAGTTATTTTTTAAATTAATTCAATATATTTTACAGTATTACTTCTGCTGTATTTTTAATCAAGTAAATGCAGTCTTATTGAGCAAAAAGGAGACTTCTTTCAAAAACAGTGTAGTGTAGTGTATCATTGTAATTTGTACCTTAAATTCATATTATAAGAAATAAGTAAAGCTCACAGAAAGTGAAACATAAAGATGTTAATATCTATTTCTTTGTTATTTATTGTGCTCTTTGGAAAATGATACTTGTGTTACTTGTTAATTGTCAGGACTGTTTCTATGTTTTCATCCACGTTACCAATTTAATTTATGCATGATATTAAAATATTGCAAAAATGTTTAAATGTTAATAAAATGCATTTCCATGCCTTTCGTTCAAGAGAACAAAACGTTATTCTTTTGGGAAAGTTTTAGCCATTGTGAAAGCTACTCTTATTACACATCTTATTAAACATCAGTTTATCTGCTTCTAGTAAACTCTTTTTTTTTTTTTTAATTATATATTAACATCTGGGTGTTTCCATCTAGCAATTTTTTAATGCAGTATCTCAGAAGACATTTTATGTACATGATTTTTTTTTTCACACTCCAGCAGTACATGCTATATTTTCTAGCTTACACAACAGTAAACAACTTCAGCTAAACAAAATGCTCGCATATGCTGCTGGAGTTCTGCCCACATGTTAAAAACATTAAGATGATGGAATCTGTTGGCTGCGTTTTCTCTTTGAGGGAGTTTGCATGGGACGTGACTTTTCACAACCTTCAAGAATTCAGTGTAACTGTTTTGACTGAGTCATCTGTTGCAATGCCAGTATTATGAGTCATTCCCTTCACCGTGGAAATTAATTTGTGTGTGTGTTTAGGCTGTAATGAGCACGCTGTCCATCGGAGCATCTCTGTTGCTGCCTCCTCTCAGGGAGAGAACGGAGTTGCTGCACTCGCTGTTACCTCAGGGTCCCGAGAGCTGGGAAAGCCTGTCTAAAGGACAGGTACTCAACCACAAACAATATTAAAGTTTGGACTGTTAACTGATACATAGTTTAAATTGAATTTATCACATGATTAATTCATTGAGTTACTTGCATTTTTGCTGAGAAAAGCCCTAAAATCAACCTAACTCAAGTTAAAAATATATTTCTCAACCCCTGCCATTCCATTGCGCTTCAGTTGTATCATGTAAATATTGTAGTTAATGTTCTAATTATTCAGTGATATTACTGTTTCCCCTTCTATAGCGCCTACAGCTGGATATGGTGCTGAACAGCCTCCAGGAACAAAGTCATGTGGCATCGCTGCTGGGATACAGTACACCTGGGGAGTTGAGTGCAGGTCTAGCACTGCCGCCCACCCCTGATCGCCCCACAGGAAGTGTTAGCTCAAGTTCAGAAGCTCCAGACCACCTTCACCTGGCCGAGGTCCTCTTGAAGACCTTGCTGCTCAGCATTGGTTTCTATACGGTCAGTCCAGTGGTTCAGATGTTGTCCACATTCACAGACACAAATGATGCTTTCTATTTCCAAGCCTTAGTTTAATTTTAGTTTAATTTAATGAATTTAAAAATGTATTAAGCAAGCATATTCATTTGTGTTGCTTTCTCTTTCCCAAAGACATTTTTGGAAACGGACTTCATGATTCCAAGTTTTTCCTGTGCTGGTTTTGGAAAGGAAATATGCTTTTAAAGCTGACATTTGATAAACTGACATTCATATACCTGGCATTTGGTCCCCTACATTAGAAAAATTTGACCACTTTTGGAAAACCACTTTTTTTTTTAAATACATAATTTATATATATATATATATATATATATATATATATATATATATATATATATATATATATATATATATATATATATATATATATATATATATATATATATATATTATTTATTTATTTTTTTTTGATGAAATGAATATTCAAAAGTACAACATTTATTGGAAATGGAAATCTTTTGTGACATTAAAAATGTTTTCACTGTCACTTTTGATCAATTTAATGCATCCTTGCTGAATAAAAGTTCATTTAAAAAAATTCTTACTGACCCCAAACTTTTGAGCAGTAGTGTAATTTAATATAGTAATTTATATTTACATTCATTTAAACTCCTCTCTTGTTTCCTATAACTCCTGTGTAGTAAGTGGACAATCACCTGAGGTGTCTTGGGATATACATGAAGAATTTATGTTCAATATATTTTGAGGAAACTTGGCAATCAAAACACAAATCATAACATGATCTCCTTTGCATGAACTCTTTTCCCCTTTTGAATGTTATTTGTACACACAGGAGCGTGCGTTTGGTGAACTGGAGAAGAACAGTGATAAACAACGGTTCAGTCAGTCCCAGAAACAGACGGAAGCTCCATCACACTTCCACCACCTGCTGTCAGCCCTTCATAGACACCTGCTGGCCCACTGCTACATCCACACAGGCGCTGAGGTATAACAACACATTTACTGTTAAAACCTGCTCTATATGATACCTCCCTCAGGCTGCCAGTTGTAGAAGTTATGGATTGTAGCTTTAAGAAATGATGTTCTTTTGTGTGGGCCTGTTTAGTTAAAGATGCATAATTCTTGTTCCAGAGCACAGAATTGGAGGCGGACTGCATAATAAGTGTTTAAAGATTTTTTTTTTTTTTGGTTTGTTTGTTTCTGTGTAGGATGACAGCAGCGTAGTGCTGCTCCATAAGCACCTGTGCCTGCTGCTGCCATACGCAGCCGAGACCTTCAGGAGATCCACCATTCTTCTGGAGGAGAGCACTCTGGACAAACATGTCATCAAGAAACTACACAGTAAGAACACACATTATGTGCCATCCATTCATCCATCTAACCGTCCATACATCCATCCACTAGGGGTGTAAAGGTACGGTTCGATACGTACCTCGATACGGTATGATTTTGGTACAGCAGGGAGGAAAACAAAAATTTTTTAAACAGGTTTACTCAACAAAGCATGTCTGTCTTCAAATTAAAGAAGTCTGTCAATATTGCTGTAACCGACAGCAACACACAATACACTTTATGGTGCTTTTGTAATGGGAAAAAGTGATTTGAAGTGCTTACTCATTTGTATATAAAATCTGTTCCCAAAATATTTTAGAATTTATCCGTCCATCCAGTTGTCCATTTGTCCATGTTCATCTGTCTATCATTCTGTCTGTCTGTCCATCCAGGCTTCCATCTCTCTATTCATCCCTCTATCTTAGCCATCCATCCCTTCATCTGTTAATGTAGCCCTCCATTATTCATCCATCCATGCATGCATCCATCCATCCATGCATTCATACATCCATCCATCCATAAATCATCTGTGCATCCATCCATCCATCCCTTCATCTGTTTATGTAGCCATCATCCATCCATCCATCCATCATCTGTTTATGCATCCATCCATCCCTTCATCAGTTTATGTAGCCCTCCATTATTCATCCATCCATCCATCCATTCATCCCTTCATCTGTTTGTGTCCATCCATCCATTCATCAGTTTATGTAGCCCTCCATTATTCATCCATCCATCCATTCATCCCTTCATCTGTTTGTGTCCATCCATCCATTCATCAGTTTATGTAGCCCTCCATTATTCATCCATCCATCCATTCATCCCTTCATCTGTTTGTGTCCATCCATCCATCCATCCATCCCTTCATCTGTTATGTAGCCCTTCATCATCCATCCATCCATCCATCCAAAGTGTATTGAACTGTTTGTGTGTTTCTCTGTAGCTGTGCTGTTTGGTTCGGTGGCGGGCAGTTTGCTGTGTCAGGTGACGTACTCTCTGCTCTTGCTGCCATTGGCTGTCATCAAACCCCTCCTCCCTCACCTGCTCACTCTGCTTGAACATCTCAACGAACTCAACTGTTACCTGCCCAACACTTCACACCTGGAGGACATGGAGCTGGAAGGAACCTCACAGGGTAAGCACCAACATTCAGAATTTCTTTCATTTTCTGAGAACATTTGAAATACTCGAATGATTTGTTTGGCATCAAAACGATTCAAAAACAACTTACTCAATAACAAATGACAGATCATCACAGTGTGATACACTGTGAAGAAATTTACTGAGATGGGCACAGTACTGCCAATTACACACCCTTCCTTTCTGTTTCAGAAGCATCTGAAACCTCTGAGCCAATCCTGGTGCCAGAGTCAGATGACTGGGCTTGGCTTCTTGATCTGGAGAGGTCTGTGGCTCTTGCCATTGGCCGTTGTCTGGGAGGTATGCTGCAGGGGTCGGCCCCTTCCATCCAGGAGAAGACTGCAGAGTTCTGGCTGTGTAACCCACTCTTGAGAAATGGGCTGGAGATTGACTTTGAACAGCTGGGTAATGACCTGCCACCAGGGGGCAGCAGCCCTTGTTTATGTTGTAAGGCAAAAACGCATGCATAGATATTGATAAATAAATAAATACTCATTAATGTTTCTGTAGATTGGGCAATGGGTTGGCTGACTGAGGCTGTGTTCATGGGCTGTGGAGATGTGAGACTGGCTGAGTTGCGCCTGTCAGAAGAGAACACAACGCTAGTGGAACTTGCTCTCGGCTCCCCGCGAGAACCCGCCAGTGCCCTCTGGAGGAAGATGAAGGAGTATGCAGCGAGTCGAGGTAAGAGAGGCAGCATTTAAGGTTTATAGAATATGAAAAGAAGGTATAAAACATTGCAAGACATTCATTACAGACTACAGCACTAGTGGTATTTTCCCTATTTGATAGCTTGAGCTATTGTTATTTTGTCTGGCCTGTTTAAGACAGTATTTGTTTGTCTATATACCATGGTACTCAATGATTACTGCTATGGTGCTTTAATTTAGTATTTATTATTCTTATTATTATTCTAAATGATTCTATTTATAAATAAATTTAAAATATTGTATATCTTTATATTTTAAATACACATATTTGTGTGTGTGTAAGTGAAACATGTAATATAATGTATACATTTAAATGTTTTTATTACTCAAAATTAAGAAATAAACATTTAAATGTATAATATTATAAATTTAATTAATTCATTTTTATTAAACATTTATATTATTTTATTATGTAAGCAGAAAGACACTGTAAAGTAATAAAACAAACCTCACATGTAGAAAACCAGCTGCCTATTTAGTACTTTTTGCAGTTGACCAATCAGAGTCAGATATTCCTTATTACAATAAGCACTGTCATCATGTGCATGTCCAAATATTGACCTTGACGTGTTTTTTTTTTGTTTGTTTTTGTAGATTGGGACAGTAGTGGATCAGTGGGAGACTCTCTGTTAGAGATGGTTTGTCGCTGTAGTTTGGCCGCTCTGCTCAAACATGCTGGTCTTCATGAAGCCTACTGGCAGGATAAGTGAGTGAGGTCCTCACATCACCCTCTATCTCTCTTTTTACCTAGATCTCTTTTTTTACACCTTTATCTCCCCATGTTACACTTATACTATAGCATAATGAACTCTGTAATTAGTTGACCCAGATTTAATGAATATATGCTCTATTTAAAGAATGGCTCTATATGTGAATATTGGAGTGTCAGTCCCTGTCCCTCTCGGTGCTGTGTGAAATCTCACATGATAAATGCCTCAGCCATAATGACTCATTTGTGAGAGTGAGAGTTTAGTGAATATGAATTGACAGTCATGAATCTCAGATAAACTTACCGAAGTGTTAATAGTTTAAACAGTCTTTTTAATGTTTGTGTGTGTGTGTGTTTGACTGCAGATATGAACCTTGTGAGGTGCTGACTGAAATATATCAGGTGGTGTATAAAATCCGCAGCACTCTACTGTCCTATAAAGAGAGCATAGGGAACATAAGCAGCGTCCAAACAACTACCACCAAACAGGTAAAGCATATATTCACGTATATAATAGGGTTTAAATGTGTTTAGACCACTAGTGAAACTCTCGCCCTATGTTTAATGCGCTTATTCTTTTGAAACATGCTAATGAACTTGAAGTTTGTCAAATATTTGTTACAATTTAAGACACCATGAAATGTAATAAAATGCAATAACTTTCCATACCTCTAAAACTTTATGCAACCAGGAACAAAATGACATTAACCAATATTATCACTGTTCTCACATGTTTTGTCCTATCCAGGCGTCATTGGGCTCTCAGAGCCCCAGTGAGGAGAGACAGGAGGCAGGGAGCTCAGGAGAACAGACAGGAAGAGACCCGGATCCCAGCAGCCAGACGCCCCATCCAGCTGAACACAACCAGGACGATCCCTTAGAGGAGGAAACACCCAGCATCAGCAGTATGTACCTGCCGGGTAAACACTTTCTGTGTTCAGTCCTGACATATACCAAAGGCTTCTTTGTCTCAGAAAAAGGCCTGTTCTACAATCTCAATGTTGTGGTGCACTCCCACTTTTTGTTGAACACAGTTCTGGGATTAAATACTCAAAATCATAAATGTATGCGAATTATTTTTTATTTTATGCAAGAAGAGTAAGTAATGACTCGGGGACATTCACACAGGAGATTTTCACGTTTTTTTAGTTGGTTTAGTTTTTCACATCCTGTAATTTTATTTAACGTTTTAAGGTTGTGTTATTTCACTGAAATAAAAATTGGGTTACACTTTATTTTAATGTGTCTTTGTTACACTGGAATTATACATTTATGTACTGAGTAATATTGAGTTACTACATGCAATTACTCTAGGGTTAGGATTAGGGTTTGATATAGGGTTAGTTGCATGTAATTATGCACAATTTATAGTTATTACTGGAGTAACTACATGTAACATATCTAACAATGACATTGTAAAATAAAGTGTTACCAAAAATTGTTGCACAAATCATTACAAACAAACAGCAAGTAACACATTGAATTAAAAGAGAAATTTTGAAGTAGAAAGACTGATACAGTGTTTTCTTGTAAAACGTACTCCAATAGTTTGGAAAATTAACTTTGTATGATATAGATGTTTGTTGTTGTTATTAATATGTAGCATTATTTGCTCTAAAATACTTACTCTTGTGTTGTATTGTGTGATTGCAAACTGATTGCATGTTTGCTCCTCCCCGCAGAGGTGCTGCAGTGTTTCCTAGCCACCCGTGAGGCCATGCAGCTCCAACAGAACGAGACCGTGTATGAGTCGTCTGGCACTAGCACATTACCCAGCAGCACCGAGAGCCCAGGGACGCCAGACAGGGAGCCTCCCCAGCGGCCCTGGGACCACCACAGCGCCACTGACCAGGGACTGTCCTTCCCGGCGGCATGCCACTTGCTCGTCTCCCGCTGCCTTTTCCTTCTGCTGGGGGTCCGAGCTGCTTGGCAGGAGGAGATTGTGTCATCACAGACGCCCACTGAGAGCAGCTCGGCCAGGTCTGCGTTTGTGTACAATTACAGAACATTTGCTTGCATATGCGGGTGGGAGAAATCTATTATAAGTGATAAATCTCTCTCACGCCACAGATCTCTACCCCACTATGAGGCGTTGGGAACAAAGATGGAAATACAGTCCTCGTCTGAGAGAAGATTCAGTGAGAGAGAGGTATTTGTGCATCCCATGCTTCCCCCTAGTTTAATATTGAAGAATTGGTCTCTCATTGGGTCTTGTTCTTTGTTTTTTTCGTCTGTGGTCTGTTTCATCTCTCTTTTAAAGACACTAGATCAGTCTAAAAGCTCCTCAGGGTCATTCAAGAATAAAATGGGTGAGTGCATATAGTCGCATATTCACATGTCTGATCTCACACATATTGGATCTGTTGCAGATTTGATTTCTAAATGTCTGATATTTCTAATTTCTTGTCTTATCGCATGTCTCATCTAACATAACTGATCTCTCACAAATCTGATCTCACATATTTTACATTTTAGATCTCACACACAGTGTATTTGTGTCTTCTGTCTGGTATCACGTCAGTTCTTTGACATCCATTTTTTTCAAATCTGATCTCAACCGTCTGATCTCACATTTCTAATTTTGTATGTCTCATCTAACATAACTGATCTCTCACTGATCTCTGTATGGTTTGTCACATGTGATTTTACATATCTGATCTAACACATAGTGCATGTTTGATCTTTTACCTTGTCTGTTACCATGTCAGACCATTGACATCTGATTTTTCACATCTGATATCTGATTTCACATTTCTAATTTCTCGTCTCATCTAACATAACTGATCTCGCCTGTCTTCGCTCATCTCTAATTTCTCACATCTGATCTCGCATATCTTACATCTTACATGTCTGTTCTCACATATTTCACATAATTGATCTCTCATATCTGATTTTTCTCATTTTTGATTTTTCACCTGTCTGATCACAATTATCATGTGTCTCATCTCATATAAATAATCTTTTATTTGTTTTCTCACATCTGATCTTACATCTTGCATGTCTGATCTGAGTGATCTCACATATATTTCAGATAATTGATCTTTTAAATATCTGATTTCTCAAATTTCTGATGTCCACCTGTTTGATGTCACCCGTCTGATCTCTCATCTCACCTTGATATCTCGCTCGCCTTATCTCACATGTCTGATCTGATTTTTGAAGAATTCAGAAGAATATCACACATCCCGATCTCATACATCCCGATCTCACACATCTAATCTGATTTTTACAAGTTTAGTCTCTCACATGTCTTATATCTCACATTACATCTCTCTTTAACATATACTGGAGTCATCAATTTTAGTTCTTATGTGCTAATGAGCTCTGTTTCTTGTAAGGCCTTCCGCTTTGTTCTTTGGGCATCATGAAAGATGCCTGGGAACGACTGCGGCAGTGCATCAGTCCGACTACTGTGCTGTGCCCGGGTGGAGGTGGCACACCCATCCTGGGCCAGGTTTTCCATTTCTTGTGTGGGAGCCTCCTCCGGACATCTTCTCTAATGGACAAAGATGGAGGTGCACAGGCGGACCCCAAAGCCATCACTGTAGCCATGGCACAGCAACACCAAAGAGCTCAGGTGGGAAAGCCGTGGCAGATCATTTTTATATTCAATAACTGGCTAAAGTTTAGAAGAAATAAGTGTATTAAAGAAATGGTTCACCCAATTATGAAAATTATCCCATGATTTAGTCACCCTCGAGCCATACTAGATGTATATGACTATCTTCTTTCAGACAAACACAATCGGAGATATATTTGAAAATAAACTGGCTCTTCGAAGCTTTATAATGGTAGTGAATGGGGGGCAAGCGCAAAAAAATGCATCCATCCATCCATCCATCAATCAAAAAAAAAACAAAAAACATAAATTTCTCATTTGACTTCTAATTCATGACCAGTGTTTTGTTTTGCTCTATCATCTGCGCTTCAGAGGTCACTGTTCCGCCGCAAATCGATGTGTCTGGCCGTCTGCCGGAAGCCAGTTTAAGTTTTAAATAAAGGATACTTTCTTTTTTGGGCTTCAAAATCTCACCCCCCCCCACATTCACTACCATTATAAAGCTTGGAGGAGCCAGGCTATTTTTAAATATATCTCTGATTGTGTTCATCTGAAAGAGGATGGTCATATACACCTAGGATGGCTTGAGGGTGAGTAAGTCATGGGATCATTTTCATTTTTTTGGTACTATCCCTTTAACAGTTATGTTAAGCTCTCACACAGTAATAAGATGTAGACACTACAATTGTTTTCACACCCTCCGTCCAGGTGCGTTTGGAGGCCTTGTGTCAGATTTCCTCCTTCCTGTCAGAGATGGAGGAAAAGAGTGTCAGCTCTCTAGTGCCCCCACGTTTTCCAGGCCTTCTGCAGTCAGTGCAGCTGCAGTTCCTCTCTGGCTGCTTTGGCCTGGGAGCCCCTATCACCGGCAGTCTAGTGGCACTTAACAACAAGATTCACCATTATACCGTAAGACATGCTGCTAATGACATTAGCCTAAATACAAAATCATTTTAGATCATACTTATTTTGAATTTTATTGAATGAATTCAAGTAATGTTGAGGCGATAATTAGTTATAGACAAAGACAAAAGCACTTGTATCGCAAACATCTTATAATCTGCAAATTATGGAAAATCTGTGTTCTTACATTAGATGCACAATCACTGTAATCTTACACACATTAAAATATGATTCAGGTGTCTAGATGTGTTTTTGTGTGTAGGCTGGGACTCAGTCGGCTCCTATCAGTGTTCAGAGGGAGTTACAGTCTGCAGCTCACACGCTGTACCAGCAGCTGGTGCGGGTACTCAGACAGAAGGTGGCGCTAGAGAGAGAACAAGCTGGTGGGTGACGCTTCTTACTCGCACACAGTCTAAACAGAAAAAAAGATTAAATTTGTATTTCTTAAGCCAGCCAAACTGCAAAATTTTTTGCATTTTTTTTTTTAGTTTTATATAAATGCTTAATTTTTAAATGACTTTTCATATTAATAATATAAATTAATCTTATAAAATAATGATAATATTGATTACTTTTAACCAAATATTTTGAATCTGTAATTTCAAAATATTATGTATTACTAATTTAATCATGTTTTTATTAATAGATCATTAAAAATATATAAAAACAGTGTAAATAATATTAACTAAATTTAAATGTAATATTTTGTACTTTACAATATATCTTGATATTAATAAAACTGATAAATAATAAACTATTATTATTAGTAATATTTAATTTAGTTTATTTTCTTATTTACTTATTTAAAGCGATTTTAAATGTTATCATTGCCCACTGATTCAAAGAGACATATTAATTTGTGATATTGCTTTATTAAAAAGTCAAATATAATATAAAATATAAATATAAAATTGATCTTGACAGCATTTCATAGTTTGGCACAGTCCTAGGGCTCTAATACTCCAGTTTAAATAAGTAGTGATTTACCAGAGATTTGTCTCATTTCAGGCTCTTATCAGCATCTGCTGTTGGCTACAGTCTTTGCTCTGAACTTCCATTATCAGCCAGTGGATCTGGTAGTAATTATCAAATGTGGAGTCCTGGAGATCTTGTCCACACTGACTGATAACACCTGTGTGCTGGTGAACCAACGCTGGCTGGCTGCCTCCATGTCCGGTCACATGCAGCTTGGTGGGGCGGTGAAGCTGGCCGCTGCCAGACTCCTGCAGATATTTGCCATAGCGGCCAGGTGAGATTATAAACAAGCTAATTAAATACAAAATGAGAGAACACATCCCATAATATGCCCTTAAATCCTTTCACTTTGAAAACTGCTGCCTTAGATAATCATGTTCAAAGCATTCTTCATGTCAACATTATAATATTGCTTTTATGCAACAGTTAGACCGTTTCATTTAAAGAAATTCCAAAACATAAACGTTTTAGTATTAGCAAACATACCTTCTGCCGTAAAAGAGTTGCCACATGCTACACTAGCTGGCTGCAGATAACCCAGGCTGTACAGTTGCAGTTAACGTGTGTTTCTCCAGTTCCTGTGAAGAGACCTTGCCGTTGGACATATCCCAGGCTCTCATGGATGTAATGAGCGAGCAGCTGCAGGGATTGTTACATGCAGTCCACCAGCAGGAGGTACTAGAGAGGGACTCCACAGAACACATCCAAGAAGAAACAACCAAACAAGAAAGTGAGTCATTACAACACAAGATTAAAACGGTCTCAATTCAGGGGCTGCGTCCTCCGGAGATCACATTTGAAGGCTGCATACGTCATCGAGTTGGTCTCATTTAAGAAAAGTTACTGTAATAAAATTGACTGTTGTTCCTTGTGAGGTGTAAAATACTGTAATTTCTTTATTACTTTGCAATCTAACAGTTACTTTTCTCAAAGGGTTAGTTCATGTTTGATAAAATCTGATGGCTCAGTGAGGCCTCTATTGCCAGATGCCCAGAGAGGAACTAAAACATGTTTAAAGCAGTTCATGTGAGTACAGTGGTTCAACCTTAATATTATACGAGAATACTTTTTGTGCGCCCAAAAAGCTTACGAATCATTTGTTTAGAATCAGTGGTTCGGTTTGCGTATCAAACTGCCAAAGTCACCTGAAGTATTGAAATTGTGAAACACTTAACGAAGCCTCGTTTACTGAAATCACGTGACTTTGGTGCTCCGAACCACTAGATATTGTTGAAAAGTCATTATTTTGTTTCTTTGGCACACAAAAAGAATTCTCGTCGCTTTATAATATTAA
Source organism: Zacco platypus (assembly GCA_038088235.1). Taxonomy (NCBI): domain Eukaryota; kingdom Metazoa; phylum Chordata; class Actinopteri; order Cypriniformes; family Xenocyprididae; genus Zacco; species Zacco platypus. The sequence continues at coordinate 7,501,009 of CM076070.1, forward strand.
GATTGTACCACTGTACTCACATGAACTGTTTTAAGTATGTTTTTAGAAGCTTTCTGGTCATCTGAAGTGTTTTGCTGGCAATAGAGACTCACTGAGCCATCAGATTTCATCAAAAATATCTTAATTTGTGTTCTGAAGATGAATGAAGGTCTTACGGGAGTGGAACGACATGAGGGTGAGGTATTAATGACAGAACTAACCCTTTAAATGAGACCGACTCTGACGTGTGCAGCCTTCAAATGCGACCTCTGGAGGACGCAGCCCTCGAGCTGGGACACCTCTAACATGTTCTTTAGTGTAGTATTTCTTTATTCTTTACTTTCATCATACTTGTGTGTGTGTGTGTGCTCATCAAGACTGCGTTTATTTGATAAAATATTGTGAAATATTATTACAATTAAAAATAAGGGTTTTCTATTTTAATATACTTATATTTTATATTAAAAATATAATTTATTTCTGTTATGAAAAGTTATAAATTACTTCAATCAACATATCAGAATGATTTCTGAAGGATCATGTGACACTAAAGACTGGAGTAATGATGCTGAAAGTGCCATCACAAGAATAACATTTTAAAATATAATAAGGTAGAAAACATTTATTTTAAATGTGATATTATTTCACAATATGGCTGTTTTTACTGTATTTTTGATCAAGCGTAAGAGACTTCTTTCAAAAACATAAAAAAAAATCTTACAGAAGCCAAACTTGTGTGGTATGGTATATAATATTATATTGTATTTTATTTTATTGTTTATACCTTTTTATTTAATTTTAGGTGCAGATATAGTTCGCAGCAGCAGGGTTGTGGAGTCCCAGCTCGCTGACTTTCTAGTCTTCCTAAGGCGGATTTTGTCACTAAGGGTTGCCAAAAGAGTCTCAGCGTTTGTCAAGTGGATCGATCCATTAATGGCAATTATATCTTACAAATGCAACTCGGGTAATCCGCATTTCCACAACCTGCGGACGAAGCTGCTGGCCTTCCATATTCTGGAAGCTCTTCTCCCTGCCTGTTCAGACCCTGTCGTCATGGAACAGGTGAGAAAGGAAGTGCTTTTTTTTTTGTTTAGTGCTGTTCACTTGACACCGAAAGATTGGTGCTTGATTGATGCTAACTAATAAGCATTTACCATGTCATTTTTGTTTTATCTCAGATTGTGGATCAGTTGTTTAGCCTTTTGTCCACACACATGTGGGAGGAACCTGTGGCCCTGAGAAAAAAAATAGAAAAAGAGAGAACTTCTGAGTATATAAATAGGGTATTTTAACTCCTCTTTATCTGTCCACCGCACACATTTTACAAACTCATATTTGTGTACATGGATTTTAGATTGTTTTATGTGTGCTCATGTGTCTTCCAGGACAGCGGAAGTGAAGATGAATGTATTCCTATTGGTGATTTCTCTTTTGACCCACATAAACTGATCTGTTGTTCTCTGGAAAGCGGAAATGTACTGTCTCATGGATCGGGCGGAAAAGGGTACGGTTTGGCCACCACTGCCATCACATCTGGATGCTTCATCTGGAAGGTACCAATTCAAAATACGGTCACTGGTGTCCTATATAGGGTCCATGTTCTAATGTATTTTTTGTCTCCATATCTTAGTTTTATATCACTAAGGAAAACAGGGGAAATGAAGGGACGTGTATCGGAGTGTCCCGATGGCCCATTCGGGACTACAACCATCGCACCACCACAGACATGTGGCTGTACCGGGCCTATAGCGGTAGCCTGTATCATGGAGGAGAATTGGGCCGAGCCCTGCCCTCCTTCACCCAGGGTGACACAATAACCTGCATCCTCGACATGGAGGCTAGAACTGTCTCCTTCGCCAAAAACAACAGGGTGAGTGCGTGTTTATGAAATTAAAACACTTTCCCACTTAGCTCAACAATATGAGGTACAATAATTGCAAACAAACAAAGTGTTGCTTGATTTAGAAGCCACAGTAGTTACACTTATAGATGATATGAAATAAAATGAACTGTTTTTGATAGATTTAACCCGATAAAGGGCCTCTGAATTATTAACATATTCAAAACTTTGCTGAAAAACCTGTTGTACACAATCTACTGCATGCTTTCTGCCATGATAGTTCATACTTTTTCAGCAAATTAAACTACTTTTAGCATCATTCTAAGAACTTTCATCTTTAGGTTGTGGTACTTGTGATTTTTTTTTTTTTTGTTTTTGCTCTGAAATCTTTACTGATTTTTTATAAAGTGAACATTAACTTTTATATTGTTAGCAATGTTTCAAGATGAACGATTACTGGCAGTGTTGGGGAAAGTTACTTTTAAAAGTAAAAGTGTTACTTGCATGGATTATTGTTTATTACATTACTTACATGGATTATAATTCCATTTGTTACGCAACTTGATTAGTTTATTGGATTAGCCATAATTTTATTTATTTATTTATTTAAAAAAAATCATGTTTAAATGTAAATATCAAACGTGATGCATCAGGCTTTTGAGGAACGCTTATTTGTACTTCTCCATCATCATTGAATTGCATTATATATTTTTTATATACATATATTAGCTTTAATGTGGTATATCAAGGCTGTAGTGTATACATCTCAGAAATAAACTAGATATTTAAAATATATAAAAGACAAAATGTATATACAATGTATTTAAATGTTTACAAAATATATTATTATACTTAGAAAATGTATTTTTGCACCCCTCAATAAAACTACAGAGCTTTTATCTTAAAACTAAGCATTTAAATAACATGTTACTAAGAAATATTATTGGGAGATATGTTACTTCTCGAGTGTGAGCTCTATATTCTCCTACGCATTTCATACTATATACGCCATAAAAGTCTGACGTATCAAATACATATGCGCATTATTCTATTCCATACAAACTGTTCTATTGTTGTATATGCCAGGCTTCACAGGGTTAATCAGGTTTTTTTTTTTTTTATAAATGTGCACAAATGTCCTTAAGGAAAACATTTTTCTTGTAATAATTTGAAATGAAAATTGCAGAAGTTTTTATTTTCTAAGACAAATAATACATTTTTTAATGATATAGTCCCAATGGACAAAATAAAGTCCTGTAATATTTCACTTGGAAATGTTATGATGTGTTATGAAATGTTTACTTTTGTAGCTTTTTTTTTAATATTGCAAATTGTAATTATGAATTGTAGTCTTTTGGCAAATTTTAAGGACTATTTTAGGTTAAGCTGCATTACTACAGAAAATAATTTTGTTCAAATAAATAAAAAATAAAATAATAATATATAAAGTCTAATGAACTTGAAATGTAAATCTATGGGCAAACTAAATTACAAAGTCCTTTAATTGTTTTTATGTGTGTGTAGGAGCCCAAGTTGGCGTTTGAAGGAGTGGATGCCACAGAACTCTACCCCTGTGTTCTTTTCTACAGCAGCAACCCTGGAGAAAAGGTCAGCCTCTTAAATCTACACACTAATGGCTCCATTCTAAGCTACTGACGCCAGAACTAAAACACAATTCATCATAAGCTTGGTAAAAAATAAATGAGCAAACAGTACAAAACCCTCTTGTTCCGTCACTGGCCTTTAGGTAGCGCTCTGTGACCTTCAGATGCGTGGCATGCCTAGCGATCTTTTACCAGGGGAGCCACTGTGCAGTCCGCGGGCGACGGTTCTGCTGGAGTCCACAATTCAGCTGCTAAGACGACTCTATGTGCACGATGAGTGGGTTCACCATATCAACCAGCACATGTTGAACAAACTACAGCTCATCAACCCTCTCACGAGGGAGGGACATGGCAAGATAGGTCAGTTAACTCATCTGCTTAAATGGTTACTTTGATAACAAGAATATACATATTATGTTATAGGTCACACTTTAGTTTAGGGTCCAGTTTTCACTATTAACAATGGCTTTTGCATCAAACTCCTAAGTACTGCTTATTAATAGTTAGTAAGGTAGGTATTGGGTAGGAATAAGGGATGTAGAATATGGTCATGCAGAATAAGGCATTAATTTGTGCTTTAAAAGTACTAATAAACAGCCAATATCCTAGTAATATGCATTATAATAAGCATATTATCTTCATAGTGAGAATTGGACCTTAAACTAAAGTGTTAAAATATTATATATATATATATATATAATGATTGGGAATTCTTAGTTGGCATCATTGCAAATAATTTTAGAAATGTTTTAGATTATGTCTGTTAGCTTTACTATGCTATATCAAGCCTGCCGTGTATACATTCAAAAATGAACTAGATATTTAAAATATATAAAATACAAAATGTATATACAGTGTATTTACTTGTATACAAAATATATTAATATACATTTAAAATGTGGTTTATATGGGCCTAAAATGTTGATTACATATCTTTAAAGGTTAATGTATTCTGTATGCTGTCCTCTGCCAGCAGGTCATGCCAGTAAGGAGTCTGATGAGAAATGTGGGATGAACAGAGAGAGAGGTTCTGCTTGGGTAGATGTTGGGACGTCGACAGACCATCTCTCTGGCCCGGCGGGACTCTCTGATGCCCAGCTCAGCGTGTTGTGCACTGAGGTCTGGCCTGTCATGGCCCTCATTGGAGGGGTTGACAGTGGTCTCCGTGCTGGGGGGACCTGCCTACACAAACCCAGCGGTCGACGGGCGACCCTACTCGGGGTCTTGAAAGATGGAAGCCCCCTGGCTAAGCTTCAGTGGGAGGAGACTGATTTCACTTTGAGGTAAGCACACAAATAGACTATTTGTGTACTATTACAGACATGCAAATAATTGAAAGTTTTTAATCACTATATATATGCTTTAATATAAAATTAGGGAGCAAGAGCCTAGAGCTGTGTGATAATTTTCTTAAATGCAAAACAAAAAAGTTTACAGTGTAAATATACAGCTTTAAAACTGGGTTCTGAGGGTGAGAAAATGAAGAGAAACAAGACTATGAAATTACTATTTATGTGTTTCTGTAACTTAAGATATCAAGTATCTTATTCTTAACACAATATATTTAACACCTTTACCAAGTTCAGTATAATTATTTTGCTGTGTAAAGTTTTATATATTTATTTATTTTAGGCCTGCATGATTAATCAAAATGATAACAAACACGATTTGGCAAAGGCTGTGATTTATTTATTTTTTTTATTGTAAATGCACAGCTTGTCAGTGAAGCACAGCTGTGTGATCAGTAGTAAATGCTGCTCCATCTGAAAGCCAGATGTTGCTCTCACCAGAAACTCCAAATATGCCCTGCAGAAGCAGTGTTGCCAGACGTACAATAATTATCGTATTCGTACGATAATTTTGAGCTCTGTACGATGTACGATCAATAATGATTTCAGAAATTTGTGACACTTCAAATGATGCTCGTTGTTACACTCATTGATCTAGCTGTGGATCCTATGTCTACCTTCATGATTGTGAGGAGAACGGGAAAGTGGTGTTAAGCATGTCTTCTGTCTCATCTCACTTTATGTCTTCTCGGCCAATCATTGTGGAGAACGACTCTCTCACGAGCACAAGTTAACGTTCCTGCCGTGGCCCTTAGGTCAGTTGTTTCCAAGCTGAGGTTGATAATTTAGCAATAAAGTATAGAAAAAGAAGGTGAAAGTTATTTAAATAGCTGTATTCAGTAAGTTTGATTCGTGTGCGATAATTTTCTTACAAATACGATCATTTTGAGCTTCTGAGACTATACTTGGACATTTCCAATCTGGCAACACTGCGCAGAAGTAAGGTAACAGACGTCGTTCCAGGATGCCTATGGGCATCATACTATTGCTGTAACTGAATAAACAGAAGATTGAAATGCTTTGATCAAACATGACTAATAAACACACAACTATGACAATACATGGTTCTCAGTTCCTTCTCAGGTATTTTCATGACGATAAAGTATAGTTATACTTCAATGCTAATTGAACATAGCCTTTATCACTGTAAATAATACTATGAAATATGTTGCATGCCTTATTTTGTGTAAGAAGGCACATCATCTCACAGAAGGATTATTTCAAACACTCAACTGACATTACGAAGTGATTTTGGAGTAAAAACATGTTATTAAATGTCTTTGTTGGACAAGAGGTTCATAAATGCTTGTTTGGAAAGATGTTTGACACGTTGCTTTTTCAAATGCCCGTCATAAGTGACTCAAACTCGCAGTGGTTTCAGATGGAGCAGCATTTTCTACTGATCACAGAGCCGTGCTTCACTGAGTAGCTGCGTGTAAAATAAATCACAGCCTTTGCAATTTCATAATCGCACTAAGCCAAATCGGTTTAGCCTGATTAATTTCAAATAATTGCGCAGCCCTAATTTATTTTAAAGGTTTATACATCTAAAAACACTCTCATTTTCCAACTAATAATATTTTATTAATTTTGTTTTTATTTTAGTGCGGTGACAATATAAAAGCCAATTATTTCATTTTAGAAAAAAGATAATATGATGCTTAATATTTTCCTCACAACATATTTAGCTGCCATTATATTTTAAGAAAGATGTCCCTCATATTTTTGTGTCCTTGCCCTTGTTAAAACCCTTGTTTTAGAGTAAAATATTTTTCCTCATGACTTAATGTTTTCCAGCGCTGTCATTGGGTTCAGATGCCATTGTAATTTTGGATATTTTGTATGTTAAATCTGTCCTGTTCTTTTTGCCAGCTGCATGCATCTTTTCTTTTTTGATTTCTTCACTTCCCTTTTCTTGTATTGTCTTTTGTCCTCTTCATTTTTTTCTAATCATGGTATCCTTTCCTTTCCACTCTTTTATTTCTGTCTTGCTCCCTCCGTCTCACTCCTCTCCTCATCTTCATACTGCTTGTGACCTGCTCTGGTCCCACTAACCCAAAGCTTCCTGAATTCTTGGTCACCTAGCGACACGCCTCTTTCCTCCTTGGAGCCGTGCGACATCCCCCAGCTGGACGTGTCCCGCTGCCGCGGCCTCAAAGCGTCTGTGTTGTTCGACCTCATCCTGATGACCGGCATCTTGAATGAACAGGAGCTTCCTTCCGGATCATCTGGAACTTCTGCATTGCCGCGGAACCGAATCAGCTCCGAGGGCGGCCCACGTAGTGAGCTGGAGAGACGTTTGGATGAGGACATAGCTCGCATTATGGTGGACGAAGAGGGAATGAGCTGTCCGGTGGATGATGACAAAAATAACGCAGAGGAGAGGAGAGAGGAGAACCAAGATGACATGTTCAGAACCCTCACACAGTCAAACGAGGAACGTGCTGGCGCCCCCTGTCCACCAATACTTGCACCCCAACCCAGGGTGGACTTCTTTGCATTGGAACTTCGTGCGGTCCGCATTTCCTACCTCCTCTTGGGGGCGCTAAAATCTCTGGCTGTCATTCTGAGCTGCGGGAAGTTCACGGATCTTCTCCTGGTTCCCAAATCAGATGCAGGGGTCAGCGTTACTAGCCCTGAGCCAGCGAGGACCTCTGCTGGTGGGGAGGAGAACGCTGAGCTGCGCTCTGTGCTGCAGTTCGTGGTGCGGAGCATGGTGAAGTGGGCTGTCAGACCCTGTCCGATTAAACAGGCCATGGCTCTATCAGACCTCGAGAGGGCCCAGATCATCATCTTTAAAGGAGCATTGAACAGACTGCATGACGATGGAAGCAAGGAACACAAAGGTTTGTTGCTTTTGCATGAAAATGCTGAATATCGTTTTTTTCAGTCGTTTACCACATTTACTGTTTAGAAATAATAATAAGCCTAGTTAACTTAACTTGGTGTAGTAGTAATAATAATACATTATTATTATTTTAATATAATAATTTAAGTTGTGTTTAGTATTATTAGCTGTTTTTACAGACTTACCTTTTGAAAGCTATATGAAAAGAATAATAATAATAAATTATTATTATTATTTATTTCTTCTACTACTGTTTGTTTATTGTTTTTAATATTTATTTATTAATATAATTTAACGATTCTATAATCATGTAATTAATTATAAATACATTATTGTTAGTATTTTACTACTGTTTTGTTTTTTTAATTAATATAATTTGAATATTGTAATGTAATTTTTTATTATTGTTTATATATATATGAATATACACATATATATATATATTTATTACTATTTCTAGTTTAGAAAGGCAAAAGTCTGTAAAAAGTGCTAATAATAATAAACTATTATTTTATCTGCTGTTTATTTAGGTTTGAATTATTTATTAATATAATTTAATCATTTTAAAATAATTTTAGTAGTAGCATTAGTAGTTGTAGTGGTATTTCATATAGCTTAGAAAAATAAAAGTCTGTAAAAATTGCTGCTGAAAATAATATTAATTAATAGTTAATAATTAATATGTAACAGTTAATAATGAATAATAATACATTTGTTTTGTTGTGTATTAATTAATATTACCTTTTGTTCATGTCTGTTTGTGAACACATAGATTCAGGGGGTCACTCGTCCTCTCAGCCTGTGTCCAAATCCTCCAGTTCAGTCTCGCTTTACAGCAATGGCTCTGAGGGTACCGCCATCTTCGGCCAGTCAGCTTCACCCTCCACCAATGACCTCACAGCCTCCCTCCTCACCGCACTGCAGGCTGACGGCCTGGAGAACTTTAACCCTTTCCTGCCTATCAACCTACTACAGTGAGTTTCTCCGTGTGAAGTGTTCAATATCTGCACCACTAGTGTCACCATTTTATATAATAAGAATAGAATAGAAAATATTAAGCTATAATAAAATGTATTATTTTATAAGCAAAAATATAAGTAAAAAAAGCCATTGCACACATTTCATAGAGCATGATCAATTACAGCAGACTTGTAAACACTGAACTGTTAAAAATCACATAACAGTAATTTTTTGCAACATTTTTTTGCAGTTAATAATTTTACAGAAATCAATCTCATTAACTCCTTAATTTTTCTTTAAGTTGTGAAGTTAAAAAGTTGTATCAAAGTTTAAGCATATGAAAGTTTAAAAAGTATATTATAAAGTCCAATTAGCACCATACCGAAAGACACAGACAAAAAAAGAAAAATCACCAGATTGCGTCACTTCTCAAACAGGTGCCATTTCAACACGTTCAAATCGCCGAAAACCAACTCCGACAGATGGAGACAGGAGTAACACACTGTTCCGACAATTCCCTACGAATGTGTCTGTCGTCGTCTTCCGGTGCAGTGTGACTTGGCCTCAAAGGACCCTATGAATTACTGAAATAATTATGCAGTACTTTGATGGGATGCCAGTTTTTTGATGACATCTCCTGAAAGGTCGTTGTTCTGGCACTTAAAATGTGTACAGTTTGTAATCACTGTGTCATTCACTGTCAATTTTAAGAAAGGAACACGAGAAAGCGTTTCAGTCTAACACTCACATGGTAAACTCGCTGACATGTCTGGATGTTCTCACTCCAGATCGCTGTCAACTGAGACACACACACTCACACAGGTTACTGAGAGTGTAAGTGAGAATACAGGTGAGTGTAAAGCTGTAACTGTGTGTGTGTTATAACCCCACAAACACATGCTCCTCTCTTAACCTCAAGTGCTAAGCTTGGCTTAATGACACTAGGGTGATTAACACCTCGATATAACACGCGCTCAAACTGAAGGTTTGCTCTAGAGCTGGTGCTAGCGGTTCTCCTGTTTCTGTGTGTGTGCATGTGTGTGTGGCTGGGCTCCTCTAGGCGGATGGTGCTGGCCCGGTTTCCCACATTGGCAGGTCTTGTCCACAGTCCGGTTCTGCCCCCCGGGCTCAGCCTGACGAGCTCAGCGTCCTGTGAGGGCTTCACTGAGCAGCAAACCAGCTTCCTGGAGCCCTGCGGTCAGACCAGGACCCCCGTGGGTAAGACCGACAGCGCGGGTTTAATAACGTCCAAACAAACTCTTGGAATTTAAGGGACTAGTAAAAGTCGATGCCTAGAATATGGACACGGTTTATCTGGTCAGCAAATGATGTTCCAGTGATTTATCTAATTAGTTTTTTATCTAGATTGTTTTTTGCAGCATGAGAGTTTTGAGAAGTTTGGCCTGTGCATGTTTAACACTTGAGTCTTGCTTTGAAAGATTTTTTTTTTCTTATACTCACTGATTGCTTGAAATTACATTTGTTTGACTTTTTTGTGCATCTTCACACCCAGTTGAATGGCACCTTGAATCTCACAATGAATTTGCCAATTGTTTTATAGAATATTTATATATTTTTGCATTTTTTAGGAAAATATTATTATAATAAAGTTAATAAATAAATATATTTGTAATAATATAAAATATTAAAATATTTGTATATAATACTTAATATATTAAACTATATTATCAGCATAATTCGAGTGAAAAGTAAATTGAAGAATTCATAAAATTAATTAATAAAACTTACAATAAAATAAGACCTTTTGGAATTCTTTTTAATTGTTTTAATATCACAAATTTGATGAGTGACTTTTAAATTTTTAAATTTCCATTTGTTTATTTTCACGTTTCAATGTGGTTTCAAATATTAACCTTTATAAAATATATAATAATAATGGTAACACTTTACAATAAGGTTCCTTAATTTACATTAATTAACAGCATTAGTTAACATGAACTAATAATGAACTGTAATCTACAGCATTTATCTTTGGCAATGTTAATTTCAACATTTACTAATACATTATTAAAATCTTGTTAACATTAACTAATGCACTGTGAACTAACATGAACAAAGATCGAACAACTGTATTTTCATTAACTAACATTAAGTAAGATTAGTAAATACAGTAACAAATGTATTGCTCATGGTTAGTTCATGTTAGTTAATACATTAACTAATGTTTAACTAATGAACCTTATTGTAAAGTGTTACCAATATATAATATTATATAATATAATATAAAAATAAATTGAATTTGTAGTCCAAGTCCCCAGCCTTCTCTAGCACAGTGACCTGGGCTTTATTTTTTAAATGCAGCTATTTTGTAAATTAATTATTAAAGAATCAAATTTTCCACACTGGATCAGTCAGCCCAGTCCAGATTCATCACTTAATAATTTTTATTTCTGTCCTTCAGAACAGCCCCAAATGTTTGTCCCTGTTCGCTTGCTTGAAATGGGCTTCTCAATGAGACACATCTACAGGGCCATGGAGGCAGCAGGTACCAGCAAGTGCTTCCAACATCTTCAATCTTTCTTTCCAGTTTAAAAACGAGACAATCATGTTATTAGATTAAACTCTTCTAATACAGTTACAATAGTCAGTTTTACTGAAATTTCAAAGATTAGGAAAGCTGTGATACCAATGCAATTTTTCACAAATAGACACACCTGGATAACTATGTTGAGTTTTGTACTGCATTTGATTGTTTTTGTCATTAAATAATTATTTACTGGTGATTCACTCATTACACTTCCCCGGTGAGATCCTGCTTCAATTTACCCCTCACTGTTCTTCCACACCGAAACACTATAATGATTCCCAGCTGAATCATGGGAAATATTAGTGGAGTTCCGCATGAAGTCTTATTTAGTGTTATAAATGTTATGCTCACAATTTAGTTAAATTCTTTCACAATGTTTTCAAACGTACTTATAGCAATCACGTTTGTGTGTAAATACAGTATGTAATAATGTGTATATATATATATATATATATATGTGTGTGTGTGTATATGTAAGTGTGTGTGTGTGTCTAACATATCTTTTGTATCATTTTTTTATTGCATACATTTATTGAGCAGAATAGTTTTACAAAAATAACATTATATATGTTTTTTTTATTTTTGTTTGCAAAGCCAACTTTAAAACTTAGTCAGTAAATAAAATATTCAAGTAAATTTAAAAAAAAAATTATTAATATTGGCTGCATAATTTTCCTTAACTATCTGGTCCAACAAGTCAGTTTCCATTTGTTTTGTTTTTAAATTAAATGAATAGATTTCTAAACAAATTAATTCTCTGACACAATTTATATTTGACTAATTTCATGCATTAATTATACACCTTCTGACCAAAAGGAGTTAAGTTCATGAGAAACATAAATTCAGTCAAGTGTGTCCAAACTTTTTATTCTCCCTGACCTCTATGTGACATCTTTTTAGGGGTCACTGGAGAGGTGGACTCACGCAACATTGAGGTGCTAGCGAGCTGGATGCTGGAGCACCCCTTCACAGAGGAGCAGCAGTCGGGCGAGGGCTCGTCTGCAGGGGGCGCCACTGACACACCCTCATCTGAAGGGCCTGAGACGGTCCAGTGCCCCGAGTCTCCTGCTCCTCTGACCCTACAGGAGAGCAGAGAACCCAACGAGAGGTGAATTCACACATACGCCACGTCCCAACCAGGCACAACACAAAGTGACAAGCGATAAATCACATCCCTTGCATATTAATCCGAGTCCTAATCGACCGCAACTGATAGTAAGGTATTTTGACGGCCACTTGGTTTTAGTAGCTATGTTTCCATCCCCCTATCTTTATGCAAATGTTGGAATATTGCATTAAAAACATTCGCTGGAAATGTCAAGAAGAGCATAAATTTTAAAAATGTGCATACCGAGGTTGATCTTTTTTTTTTTTTTTTTATCTGAAAAACTGCAGAGTATACTACTGTGACAATTTCTAGTATACAGTATCTATAGTAGCACAGTATGCTAATTTTCTTTTTGCAAGTTGGTGTACAGCAGAGCACAGTGCATAGAATATTGTAGTTATTCACTTTGTGTATTCTGTGTTTTCCAGTCTTTTAGCAGGTTTGGACTTGGTGGAGAGAGAGAACTTCTTAGATGTTCACCTCACCAGGAACAGACCTCCACCTGCACGGAGACAGCGGTCCGGAGTAGGTCAGAGAACATCCTTCAGGAGAGCAGGTCAGATCTTCACACAATGTACACTAATGTACAGTACACTATTGGGGTCAATAAAGGATTTTTTTTTTCAAGAAATGAATGCTTTTATTCATCAAGGATGCATCAAATTGACCAAAAGTCTCAGTAAAGACATAATGTTACAAAAGCTTTCTATTTCAAATAAATACTGTTCTGATGAACTTTCATCAAAGGATCTTGAAAAAAACTTTTCAAAAACAGTTTTGATATTACATGGATATGTAACTGTATGTGGATGTGAACTGGCTACCCAGAGCATACCGTACATTAAGAAGTACACATTTCAGTGATCCTGCCCTGAAGTTTTCAATTCTCTTGTCTTTTTCAGACTCCCCGTCGCCCAGTCCTGTCCCAACACTGTACAGACAGGACGTGGGAGCGGCAGAGTGGCCAGAGCGGGCAGAAACGCACCCATTTGCTGCTGAAGAAGACTCAGAGCTGGGCTACATGGATGATCCGTACCATGAAGAGCCCTACGAGGAGCTGCTCACCCCAGAGTTCATCACTGCTGAGAGGGACACGCTGTGGATGGTAGAGGTGCTGGAGACTGTCTATCCTTCTAACTATTGTTCTATCTGTCGTTTCTCATTCTATCCTCCTATCTATCGTTCTATAATTCTATATTGTTTATTCTGTCTGTCTGTCGGTCCATTGTTTTATTGTCATTATCGTACTTTCTCTTTGTCTTTCATACTTTCATTCCATCTATAGTTCTATCTACCATTTAACCCATCATTCTATCTTTCTTCCGTTTATCATTCTATCGTTCAACGTATTGTTCTTTTTGTCTACAATTTATTATTAAATTGTTCTCTTTTCTATCATTCTTTCATCATCATTCTGTCTGTCATTGTTCATTCATTGTTTATTCTGTCTATCTGTCTGTCTGTTTATCTGCAATTCTGTCAATCGTTCTATCGTTTTATCTATTGTACTTTTGCTCTATTGTTCTATCATTCTACCTATCGTTCTCTTTCTTTTTTTATCATTCTATCATTTTCTCTGTCATACTATCGTTCTATCGTTCTATCATTCTATCAATCGTTCTATCGTTCAACGTATCATTCTTTGTTCTATTGTTCTATCATTTATCATTAAATTGTTCTTTTTCTATCGTTCTTTCATTTATCATTCCATCGTTCTATCATTGTTCATTCATTGTTTATTTTTATCTCTCTATCTATCTATCACTTTATTCTTTCATGTATTGTTATTTCTGTAGTTTCTTGTATTCGATCTGTCTGTTGCTCTGTTGTGTGAATATTAATTGTCCATATATGAATGTGTTTTTCATTTGTCATTCACTGTATCTCATAGTTGAGTGAACATGTGTCTGTTTTGTCTCAGGGAAGAGAAGAGCACCCAGAACCCCATGAGATGGTGGAGTGTGAGCTGTGTAACACACTCACTCTGCAGTTCAACAACCATATGAAGCGTCACCACCCAGGTTGCGGTCAGAGTGCCGGTCGCCGTGGTTACCGCAGCAACGGGGCCTACGTGGACGGCTGGTTCGGAGGCGAATGCGGATCAGGAAGCCCATACTACCTCCTGTGCAGTGCATGCAGGGAAAAGTATTTGGCCTCCAACCTGGGTGTTATGAGCTCCAAACAGGATAGGTGAAAATGAGGAAATTATGAGCATGTTATAGGCATTTGCATATTTTATACAGCAACCCAGATGGGTTTTTTTTGTTTGTTTTTTACAGGGCAAGAGGTTTGGCATCTGATCTGATTGGTCAGTTGGATGGTACATCAGAAGGTAATTATGTGGTTATTTTTTTGTTCAAAATGAACCCTGTGCTGATTATTAAGTCAGGACACTCTAGACAAAAACATTATTTTTTTCATGGCACTGGTCAATTTTGAGATCTTGGGCTAGGCTAGACTTTTCAGACTAGTGGAAAGAATAAATTTAAAAACTAATTTTTTTAATATGAAATGACAACACCCACTAGGGGGAGGAGCCAATGTCCAATTTCAAAACTGTTTTGAGTTTTTAAGCTTTCAAATGATACATAATTTATGATGATTACTAAAATATGTGATACCAAAAAAGGCAATAAAAACAGTGCCATGTGTCCTGTACTGTATACCAGGGGTGTCTTGCATTAATGTGTAATGAATTGAATGTGTGTGTGTGTGTTAGATGAGTGGGATCCAGGTAACCAGGAAGACACAGACTCGGACCGGCTTACAGGTTTGGAGGACTTTGGGATTCTTCTGAGACCTTTGGGTCTTAGTGAGAAGAAGCCCGTACCCGACCCCATCCCCTTCATGGAACACGACCCTCTTGGAGCTCTGGTCAGTGGCTTGGTCAATGGGGACAACAACCTGCTTTACAAAGGTAATATTTTCACATTCGTTTAAAACTGTCCAGTACATATGTAAGATCTTCCCAAAATCACGGTGAAATGCAGCACATTGTTGTTTATTTATTGTGTGTAGGTATTGTTAGCACCGAGCTGAAGAGCTCCTCCGTTCCTCTGAGTCTAGGAGAGCAGGCAGCATCCCTTCGGGAGCCTCAGGAGAGACTGTTGGCTCTGAGGAGAGTCACCTCCACCGCTCAGATCCTGCTGGCCTACAGTATGGTTATGAGAGCTCTCTCACAGACCTCCTCCAGGTAACAACCACTCGAACACTTCCCTGCAGAATATCATCTGCTCCGTCAACTCCTTCACAGCGAATCTGACATGTCATACTGTGATTGATCCATCAATGTCTGACTGACTGAGCCTTGCAGAATTCCATCATTCACCCATCAACATTACACCATTCACAAATGTGTTACCCTTCTGATTTTATTTGACCAGTTTGTTAATTATTTTAAATACTAATACACGTATAGTACTCTCAGTTCTGTTAAACACTGCTTTATATATCTTATTCTGCACAATGCTTTCTCACAATCCTAAACTCCTTCACACGAATCCAGAATTTTCTTACTTTGATCTGTCAAATTCTGACTGATTTTTTCCCAAGATTTTAGTGGTTTAGAAGCCCCCTAAATAACTCTGCAGCAATTCAGGGAATATTGAAAATGTCACATTGTTCTCTATAATTAATTTTATAATGAATCCGAAATACTGTGATGTTTCTTTTCCCCTCAGACTTTCCTTCCTTAAAAAGACTAAGTCTTTACCATAAGATAATAACCATAAGACAATACAGAAAATTTAGAAACAAACTTTTGCTGTAGTTTTATTATTTTTGATTATACTTTCAACTACCAATATAGTGTACTCGGCATTATTTAACATGTTTTATCTAAATCTATTTAACAGAATTTTACAGATTTTTACCCCACAAATGTACATTTATTGCCACACAAAGTACTATGATAATCTGTTGATTTTCTGTTTTTTTTTTTTCTTTTCAAATTTTTCTTTTATTGGTCAAAAACTAAAAAAAAACTCATAAAAAAATAATTATATAAAATATATTAAAAGTTCAGGCTTAATTGAAATGACTTTGTGCAAAAAAAAAATTTGCAAAGTAAACTTTAATTTTAATGAAATTATTTAGTTAATATTAAAACTTTTGAATCATTTAGTTTTCTTAAACTAAATCCATCGTAATAAAGTTATTGTGAATGATTCATCCATCCAAGATTTTAATATATAAATAGTCATATATATATATGTGTGTGTATGTATATGTATATGTATATGTATATATATGTGTGTGTGCGTGATAGGCATTTATTCTGTTCTCATTTATATCTGCCTCCATCCAAAGCAACATCATGTGGATAGAATCAAGTCCCCATTCAATTTTTCTTTTTTGGTAATCTGTTGTGCATAACAATATGAAACACGTAATCTGTTGCTACTTTCGTTACATAGCAGCATAGTCTGTTTTTAAACACAATGTGTATGTGTTACTGTACATTAATGAGCAGTCTCTCAAAGCTCTCTCTGTCCCTCTGTGTTTCAGTAGTTCAATGTGTAATCAGTCCAGTGGTCTGGAAGCTCTGGGTCTGGCTGACATCCGTATCCTGGTGCGACTGATGTGTCTGGCAGCAGGGGGGCGTGTCCACGCGGGCATGGACCAGCAGGGGGTGGGACGTGGCTCTGTGAGCGACCGCACAGGCTCCGCCTTTCTGTCCTTCCTCAGCTCAGCTATTGGCAGTTTAGTGTCCCACAGTCCTGCTGCCTACAGAGAGTTGGTGGACATCTGCACTCAGGTACGCACACTCACTCTCTCGCTCTCCCCTTCCTTCCAGCTCCTCTGCTAATGTTTCTCACCTCATTATCCTTGCTGCGCTCTTCATCATTCTCTCCGTTAAGCTCATTTAATCATCCTGTCTTCCTCCTAATCATGCTGTCTCACCTGCATGTCCTTCCTCTCAGGATCTCATGGCAGCAGCTACAGGGATGAACATTAGTGCTATCACTGATCCGCAGCAGAGAATGAGGCAAAGCTCCGCCCTGAAGGGGGCGCTGCAGGAGCCGAGAGAACTGACCCCGCCCACCTTCCTGGTCACACAGAGTCTGGTGTCCCTCCTGACAGAGAAAGGTGTCCGATACCGTTACAACGTGGAAAGAAGCGAATCCGCTGAATCTAAGGGTGAATAAAAATTTCTAGACTCTAACGGAATGCCATTCTGCTGTTAAAAACGAAGCTCAGAATCGATTCCACAGAGAATCATGATACATTCAGAAAATATCAGAATCGATTGAGAATCATTGTATCATGAATTGAGAATTGATTTATTGTCCTAGCCCTATATTTTATGCTTTCAATTATTTTTTTGTATATTTTATGATTTATCTCTGTTTCATAAATGTTTTGTTTAGTTTAGACCAGGGGTTTCCAAACTTTATTGTCAGCCAAACCCCTCACCCCGAAATGATTAAACAAACAATTGACATTTTAAGTTTATATTTCAATAATTTAACAACACATTTGCATATTTATGGTCATTGGTGTGGTAAATGGCCTCATGTCCTGTACAAAAAAAGTAATAGTATATATATATAAATAATTAAAAATAAAGTACATATATTTATTTTAATTTTACATTTTGACTATTATTTTGTCTTGGAAATCCTGCAAAGTATCAGGATATTTAAAAAAGAGTTATAATAATTTATTATTTTTCTATTTTTTTAATTAATTATTCAGTTTTTTTTTGTTTGTTTGTTTGTTTGTTTGTTGTTTTATTAACTTTATAAGTCCTACTGTCATGGAAACCCTGTAAATATCAGGTTTTATTTTTCTTAAACTGTTTATTGAATTATCAGGAATATTTAACATTATGAAACCCGGACGGGAAAAGTCATACGGACAGTTCTAATAGTAAATTTAAATATTTTATTTCTAAAACATGTCATTGGTTAGAAAGTGTTCTTTGAGAATGAAGTCTCTACAAAAATAAATAAACAAATAAATTAATTTTCAATAATCACGAACGACTGGAAAACTCATGGATTGCGGTCCAAAGTTTTGGGAACCCTGCTGGTTTTGATTGTAATGACTCATTTATCTACCCATATATCAATTTTAAAAGCCAAAAAATGATTTGCTATTAATTTATCCTAATTAATGCCTCGTGTTATTGGACAGAAGGTGGAAGCCCTCCACCCTCAGGTCTGCCTCTCTCTCAAGCCGGGGTGCGGGTCGGACCGCTGGAGCTGGCTAATGCGCTCGCTGCCTGTGCCCTGTCAGCCAGGCTGACCAGCAGACACCGTCAATGGGCGGCACAACAGCTGGTCCAGGCCCTCGCGGTTTCTGAGAAAGACAACACCGGTAGACCCCAGACATACAGTGACATGGCCGGAGATCTGCGCAAGTGCCCCATAAGGAAGCTGGAAGGACATCAGAACAGGGTAAAGAGGACGTAGATACAACACTTAAAGAAACATGCTAGTTTATTCAGCAAGAATTATTAAATAATATATATATATATATATATATATATATGTGTGTATGTATATATATGTGTATATATATGTATGTATATATATAAATCAATTTAATACATTTAATACATCAATGTATTAATACATAATACATTGCTGAATAAAAGTAGTATTTTTTTTTTAAGAAAAAACCTTATTGATCCCTAAATATAGAGTAGAGAGTAGTATAGAGCTATTCTTACTGTGAACTTTGTCCAGGGCATCACAGAATGTCTTGACTTGGTTCTAATTGCCTGTTGTGTTTGTAGGTGAGCAGCTGCAGCTGGAATGCTGAACAGGGTCTGATGGCCACCGGCTCACAGGACGGAACCGTTCGACTGTGGGCCATAACGCCTAACACAACAGAGCTGCAGCAGACACACTCCTGCAGCGTCAGGTGAGACGGACTCCTTGCTTTTCGTCTCTTTGAGAAATCCAGATATTTCATAGGTTTGATGGACAATCATTTTTCTGTAGAATGAGATCGAAATTGATGCTTTGGGCTCTGACAGCTCTGTGTTTGTGTGTGTGTGTTCCCTGCAGTGAGGATGCTCAGAGCTCAGATGGGTCAATGGGATCTCATCTGCTGTCTGCCGTATTGTGGAGCGCAGGCGGAACTCTGCTGGCCGCCTTCCAGAACAAACTCATCAACATCTGGACCATCAACGGTCAGACCAGCATCCCACTGTCACATATCCACACACACAGTTACAGCGCTACTGCTGTCAAGTCTCATGTGTAATCCAACGGGTATAATGTATTTCATAGTTGATTTGTAAGAGTATGAAGTCAATATGAATGCAAAATTCTCTCTATTTCTGGTCTTATTGTACACAATACATCAGTGCATGTTATTCCAAAGGAAATAAAAAAGTCACCCATTATAAATATATTTATTTAACATTTACTTAAACAAATAATATTCAAATTAAAATATTAACCAAAATTTGTTTTACTTTTTTGCCAAAAATGTGGTACTTGTCTTTGTTTCCGTTAAGATTGTTGCTAGGGTCTTCTATGGGATGTTTTTCACTCATTTTATTATCTTTATTAGTGATGCTTGTCTAATTGTCTAACTAATATTTTCATTTTCATCTGAATATGTTCTGGACAAATTGGTTGTAGTACAAACACCTTTATTTGGTTTCCTGTAGGTACTCAGGCACACATAGAGGCTCAGTCGTCCTGGGTCACGGCGCTTTCGTGGGTACAGACTTCCACTCCGTTCCTCAGTCAGGAAGCCTGTAGTCAGGTCAGCCCTCCTGAGAGTCTGCTTGTGGGCCGGCTGGACGGCTCCCTCTGCTGGCTGGAGGTCACAGAGCACTTGAGGGTGGAGAAAACGGAGCTCACTCACTGCCACAGGAAAGAAGGTTGGTGGCTTAAATAGTACTGATGATCTCTGTTTTAATTTGGTTCATTTTGTGATGAATGAACTGTTTTTCCTTATTCTGTTCAGCTCCTCAGTGTCTGGCCTGGTACAGCGTTGATAAACCCTTTGCCGTGGGATATCCCGATGGCAAAATTCTCCTCGCAGTAGCAGAGAGCTATGAAACCGACCCACCCATTCTGCTAACAGCTTTTCCTGTGAGTATGAAGTCATCAAAACACACGCTGCATCCGAAATCGCATATTGTCTGATGAGGTACTACGTTTGAGTAGGGCCGTGATGGTGGCATGCTTTTTACCACCGACTGTTATGCAAGTTATGCAGAAATGCACAATGTAGAAATTATGCTTTTCATGTGATTCAAAGTCTTAGAACATGGAAACAAAAAGAAATTACATAAAATTTTGAAAGTAAGCCTAGTTTAATTTATTAAGAATCCATCTCTTTTCCAGTAGCTTTGTTTTCTCCCGAAGTTTCAAACCAACTGAATTTTTGAAAAAAATGGTGGGGTGGTTGTCAGGCTCTTCATTTGAATTTGAATTTATTTCGTGACCATTAAAAAAAGTATGTTCTTTATAGTATGCATATGGGTAGTATGAATGAAATTCAGATATACTATAATCCGTCATTAACTGTAAAACTAAAAAAAAACAAAAAAAACATTCATGACTTTTACACCAATAAACCAATATTTTTTTAGTGTGACACGCTTTTTTCTTTTTTCAGGAGAGTGTGAGTGCACTCAGGTGGGACCCTACAGGACATCTGCTGCTGTCTGTTGGCCGCTCTGAGGTGGTGAAGATCTGGGGTCGTGTTAGTGGCGCGTGGGTCACCCTCCACTCTTTGTTCCACACGGGCATTGTCAACACTGCTGAGTGGTGCCCTCTGCCCGGGAGAGGGGCGGAGCCTCGTCTTATGATGGCAGTGTGAGTGTGACGTGCTTAATAATCATTAATACAACCAGAATATGTTCAGAACTAGTGCGCAATAACACATTCCCACCCGCTTCAATATTTAGCAACTTGCTGGTGGTGTTACTACTCATTCCACATGCGATAAAGGGAGCCATGAAGTTGCGATGTTGCAATCATTTCTTCATTTATTGTGACGTAGTTATAGTAGATAGTAACAGATTACTGAAAAAGAAAAAAATGTGGGGCAGGGTCTTGGTTATTGCCATTTGTTGAGATGTTGGCATTGCACTCAATTCATAGCAATTTACAAAAAAAAAAAAAAAAATGATACATGTATGGATAAATTGCTTATATTAAGATCTATAACATACATTTTGAAAATAGATAGATGAGGTGAATTTTACTTCATGCTGACTTTAAGGTCCAAAAGCACAACCTAAAGGTCTTAGAGAGGGTGGAAAATAGAGGAAAATGTGTACAATTAAATTACGACAGCTTTGGTGGATGAAACCTGGAATAAAATTAGAAGTGGACTTAAAAAGTGCTAAAAAAATGCATAATATGGCTCTTTTTTTATTATTTCTCCACACCATTTACTCGAATAATGGGTAACATATATTTCAGAAGAGCTTTTTGAGAGCTTTAAATCTGTACTTCATGAAGTATTTTTAGGATATAGACATTTAGCTGTCATGTTGGTTCTCAAGGATGCACAGGTGTATAATCCATCATTTTCCCTTCTTCATCTCCTCAGTGGATGTCAAAATGGCCTCCTGTATGTGTGGACGCTTCCTCAAGGGGGCACTAATGTTTCAGTGCCCAATTTCCTCACCCCATCTACCAGCCAAGACAAGAGCAGTGCCATCAAGGTCAGAATTACTTTTTTTTTTTTTTTGAGAGAGAGAGAGAGAGAAGGGTGGGTAAATTACTTGGAGTAAATTAAGCTTTCTTATTTATTACCTGCTTAACCTTACCTTTTAATTCACTTTCACTCTGTTAGATTAAATATGTCACTAATGGAGTTTTTTGGAGTTTGTTGGCTCTGTTTAAGGAAGCTGTGTGTGTGTTTCAGCGGGGTAATGCTAAATGTGTCTTCCGACTGAGTGGACATATTACCGCGGTAAAGACGCTGTCATTTTGTCCCAGTGGACTTGCCCTGGTGTCTGGAGGAATCGGAGGGGTGCTCAACATCTGGTCTCTCAGGGTGAGTCAAACGCTTGTTATTGGTGTTTCTTTTATTAGCTTTAAAAAACTGTTTTTGATTGTAAACACTGCTCCCCTCTGTTCCAGGATGGTTCAGTCCTGCAGACTGTGGTTACAGGAATGGGCTCTGTGGTTTGTACCACCTGGATACCACACATAGGGGTGACTGCTTGTTCGGGAAGATCAAAGGTATCAAATACTTTCTGAATATTTAATTCAGAAAATTTAATTAACATTTACTAATACTAATAATAATGTTTAATTCTTGCACCTGTCTGTTTCTCCCATCTCAGGATGTTTTGCTCATTCGCTGTAGCCCAGACTGGATCTCTCAAAATCACATTCTGGCCTCCTGCCGTTCCGTTCTACGCAGTCAGGGCATTCTGGGATTGAATCGTGCTCCCTGCATGGCTGTCTTTCTTGAGCGCCTTCCCACACTGCTTCAGGAGCAGTACAGCTATGAGAAGGTACATATACTTCACTACATATATTGTTCATTTAATGAGGTATATTTTCATGTTAAGGCTGATAACTGATAAATTGTTCATATTACATATAAATCTGTGCGACTTAAATAAATACACTAAAGACAAAGGGAAAATAATCCTCTTGAGGTAATGGACTTAAATGGTTTTAACTGTCATATACCTTTAAATAAATGCTTGATAGTAAACTAACTAAATAAAACGGGCAAAAACTATAAAATATCTGATAGGACCAGACTGGTTATTGTCCTATACTGGCAATTTAGTATTTGATTTTGTATTGATTTTTTTAAAAATATGTATCAGCCAATAAATGTCCAATATTCTTCATAAATAAAATAAAATGCTCACATTGAACATCCACTTATTTACAAGATACTTACAAAACATAGTCACGTATACAGAACCCCACTCATGACATGCAGGGAAAAAAAATGTAATCGTGTGCACGATTTCCTGTTTCGTTTCCTCGATTTATAAATCGTGCACATGATTTAGCAAATCGAGGGAATGAATTAGTAAATCATGCACATGATTTATAAATCAAGGGAACAACTTAGTAAAGCGTGCACACGATTTTGCCTTTTTTTTTTCCCTGCATGTCATGTGCGGGGCTCTGTACATACAAAATATAAAATGCCCGAAAATGAAAAAGGAAAAACAAAATTGGAAATGGAAAAGAAAAGGTCAATAATTATGAAGATATTAGACAATATACATAGGTTTGATATGCAAACACGTCATGTTCCAGTTGTGAGAATTGTTTCGTAGATTTCTGATATTCTGAATGTAGATTTAAGCATTTTATCTTTAATGTGCTTAAATATGGTAGCTCTACTTGTTGACTGACACTGCGATACATTTGTTTTTCCAATTAAATTAATTTGCAGGGCCTTTATGGGTACATTATGCCTCAATTCTGACCCAGTCTGAATCTGAGTTTCTGCCTAGGTTCAGTTTGTTCTGCTGGCACATTGACTCCCTGCCCAGTTCTGCCGCAGAGTTTCACTTAACAGCCAGTATTAGCAGCTCATTATTGTCCTTGGTTAAACTGCAGTCCTGTGAGGAGAGCCCAGAGTTACTCAGTTCACACTGCAGCTTCTGCTCTGATAAATGAACTGCAGATCTCTGGGTCAACATCACCTCAGTACCACCTATTTTTGCTTCATTGGAGCTTTTTAAACAGCCCAAGTACATTAAATATTCCTGTTTCATTAAAGTTATTGAGATGGAAATGTTGAATGAAGATGTCAGATACATCAAGATATTCCAAAACTCTGTAGGAGCTTTCCATGAAGCTCTTAGCTCACACACTTTCAGACAAAAAGTTTGGAATGTTAAGATTTTTTAATATTTTTCAAAGAAGTCTTATGTTCAACAACTGCATTTATTTGATCAAAAAACAGTAATATTGTGAAATATTATTACAATTTAAAACAGCCATTTTATTCAAAATAAAAAATATATACAGTATGCAAAAAATAAAAAAGAAATGAATACTTTTATTCAACAAAAACACATTAAATTGGTCAAAAGTGACAGTAAAGACAGTTATAATGTTACAAAAGATTTCTATTTCAAATAAATGCCGTTTTTTAATACAATAATTAATAATTCAGCACCAATAAAAATTGAGCATAAAATCATATTAGAATGATTTCTGAAGGATCATTTGAGATTGAATAATCAATAATTGAGTACTGATGCTGAAAATTCAGCTTTGCGTCACAGGAATAAAATGTATTTTAAAATATAAGAAAATAGATAATTTATTTTAAATAATAATAACCTTTCACAGTTCTATTCTATTTTTGATCAAATAAATGCAGCCTGGGTGAGCATTTAAAAATTTAACAGGTTGTGTGTGTAATGCATTATAAAGATATTCTCAGTGCATTATAAATATTATATCACATTATATTCCTTCATGTGTGTCTTGCTCCTCAGAGTCATGTGATGGCAGGTGATCAGTTGACCCACAGCGCATTTCTTCAGAGTCTGGCCACACTGGCCGTGGGTCTCTTTTTGGATCAGTTACTGTGCCGTCAACCCAGACCTCCTCACCACAGCGGGACGGGGCCAGATCAGGATGGGGCCCCTGGATCCTTCTGCCCCTCAGAGTGGAACTGGCTTTCCACATATTCAACCACAGTGAAGAGCGCAGAGGCATTTGCTCGCGGCACGCCCTTCCCAGAAGCCTTCATCGCACCTGAGTTCCATCATTCTGGAGCCACAGAATTCACCAAACCTCTGGTAAGAAACAAAATGAAGTTAATCCTTGTGAAATCTGTAATTTAGGTAAATCGGATATTTAAAGGAACAATATTCAATACTGTTTTTAGCGAGTTTTTTGCACCAAAAAGTCATAAATTACTTATTCATGACCATTTTTGACCGTTCCACTGACCATTGAAATATTAAATGCACTATGTAACTTTTTTGTTCAAAATTTATTTGTACAAAATGAATCCATCTTCCGAGCCGTGTTTTTGTCTAATCCTGAATTACTACGGTACAGCTATAATAAGTCTTTATATATACACATATTTTATTTTATCTTTTCAATCACTTTCTTAAGTTCATTCAGTACCTTTAAAAACAGACTCTTGTACTTTTGTTCATATTTCCTCTTAAAGGTTATTTTGATATGAGAATGTATGCAGTGTCTTTTGTTCTCTTTATAGGACAACAGTAAATGGAGCTTCATGATGGATGAACAACTCATGTCCTGGGCGACCAGCAGACCTGAAGTAAGTCTGTGTGTTCCTGAATGTGTGTGAGGTTTAGCAGATATGTGAAAGTATGCGTTAAGACATCCGGATCTTCCTGGATCTTCCTCATTCGTCTCTGTCAGTGTAGTCTTTGTGTTCAACATTGTTCTTTCAGGCAGTTTTTTATCGCTCTTCACGTGTTTTTATTCATTCATCTTTTATAAATTACCTCACACAAATGCTACCAGTTAGCTGCACACACAACCTGGCTGTCTCTACAAGAAAAACTCCTTTCGTCCTCATTTAAAGCATATCTCTGTGCATTTTTTATCTGTACAGCTTTCTGAATTTGCTATTTAATGGACATGGTCTTATTTTGTATCGGTACATTGAAATTGCATTGAGAGAATAATGCTTTTGTAATTTGTAGTGTATAAAGGAAATATTGTTGTGTTTTTTTTTTTAAAGTGCCCCTATTATGATTTTTCTGATATTACCTATAATTTAGTGTGTAATATAGCTGTTTGTAAAAGGTCTGCAAAGTTTCAAAGATTAAAGTGCATGACAAATGGAGTTATTTTCTCCCAAAAGAAAGAACCATTTCTGAACTGCCTGAAACGAGTCATCAGTAATTCCAGTCTTGCTTTCTGCACGAACCTATGAAGGTTTGGAACAAATTTGCATAATGCTAGCCTAAGGTCTTCATTGGCTGCCCATGAACATCATCAACTTGGAGCCACCCTCAAACACTGTATTTGTTTCTGAGACCTCGAAAATGTAGAGAGGATACTGTTTTCTGCTGTTTTCATCTTTACTGTTCGTATCACTGTGCCTTCACAGCTGAAATTCACATATGGTAATGGGTGTTTCATTTCTGACATGCACTGTAAGTGTAGCCCAATCACAACAGCCGGCCCAGCCTGACCAATCAGAGCAGAGCAGGCTCTCGGAAAGGATGGGTTTAAAGAGACTAAACTGTTTCAGAGGCTGTGAGAAATGTGAGGTGATGCTTCAGTGTATATTATGGGAAAATTAAACTCTTTTTTTAACCTTGGATGCATGTAAACTTATTGTTCCTCCAAAAAAGAAATTGGAACCATTAAAATAGCATATTAGAGGCAGTTAAAACATCTCATTTAAATGTAATAAAGTTATGTTTGTGTGTTTTACAGGATTGGCAGCAGGGTGGTAAAAGTGAGGTGTACTTGTGGGGTAATGGACGTCACGGGCAACTGGCAGATGCTGGAACCAGCGCATCTGTGCCCACCCTTGCGCCCTCCCTCTCTCAGACTCAGCAGGTAGAGTACCAACATAAAATGCAGACAAAAGTTGGCATGTTGTGAAAGAGTTATCCTCTCCATTTATGTCTGATGTGTGTTTCTTTCAGGTTGTGTGCGGTCAGAACTGCACATTCCTGGTTCAGGCTAATGGTACAGTTCTGGCTGTAGGGGAGGGCAGTTATGGGCGACTTGGACAGGGTAACTCGGATGACCTCTACACCCCAACTATTATCTCAGCTTTGCAAGGTAATTCAAATCACAGAATGAATATATCTATATATATATCTATATATCTATCTATCTATCTATATATATATCTCTATATCTATCTATCTATATATGTGTATATATATGTATATATACGTGTATATATATATATATATATATATATATATATATATATATATATATATATATATATATATATATATATATATATGCCAATGAGCTTGCTGTTCACAACATTTAAATAGCTGGTTAGTATTTCACAAATGTATATTCCATGTATTGCATGGACTGTTTTTTTTTTTCCTAAAAGGTTATGTAGTGACACAGCTAGTAACCTCATACGGGTCAGATGGACACTCACTGGCTCTTACCGAGACTGGAGAGGTGTTCAGCTGGGGTGATGGGGATTATGGGAAACTCGGCCACGGGAACAGCGAACGGCAAAGGCGACCCAAACAGATCGAGGCGCTGCAGGGAGAGGAAGTTGTGCAGGTATAGGAAATTACTGTCCAAAGTAATCCCCAAAACCATCACATGATCAGCTTTCATTTGAACATCTGTTCTCCTTCTCAGCTGGCATGTGGATTCAAACACTCAGCTGTTATCACAGCAGACGGAAAACTCTTCACTTTTGGTAGTGGAGATTCTGGACGTTTGGGTCAAAGGTCAACTTCGAACAAGATGGTCCCGGAGAGGGTTACAGCACTAGATGGATGCCACATTGGACAGGTGCTACTTTGCCTTGTTTTGATTTTCATGCTAATGTGCACGTATATAACCTTTGCCCAGTGCTTGAGCGTAGATGACCCTTCCTCTTGTGTTTAGGTGTCATGTGGTATCAATCATACTTTGGTCCTGTCATCAGACGGCCTAACTGTCTGGGCCTTCGGCGACGGCGATTATGGTAAACTGGGTATCGGGCCATGCACAGTGAAGTGCTACCCACAGGTACTGCCATACTGATCTCTCACTGGCTAAAATAACTTTCAAAAGTTTGGTTATTTGATCAAAGTTATTTGATCAAAATACAGTAAAAACAGTAACATTTCAGTATATTTGTAATGTAATTTATTCCTGTGACGCAAAACTGAATTTTCAGCATCATTACAGTCTTCAGTGTCACATGATCCTTCAGAAATCATTCTAATATGCTGATTTGGTGCTGATTTTAGTTATACTCAATGTTGAAAATGGTTGTGCTGCTTAATATATTTGTGGAAATCGTGATTTTTTTTTTTTTTTTTTTTTTCAGGATTCTTTGATTAGAGAGCTTTAGATTAGCTTTTATTTGAAGTAGAAATCTTTTAAATCCCCTTAAAGTCATTTTTGATCTGTTTAATGCATCCTTACCAAATTAAATTCATAAAAGAAAATCATACTGACCCCAAACTTTTGTGTTTTGTCCATTGGCTGATTTGTCCTGTTTTTCTATTGTTTGACAGAAAGTGGATGTTCTTTGCAATAAAGGCATCAAAAAGGTTGGATGTGGAACACATTTCTCAGTGGTTTTGGCCAAAGATGGGCACGTCTACACATTCGGCCAAGGTAAGAATCATCATTCAAGGAATCATTATCCAAATGTGTTTGTTTTTTAAAGGCACAATATGTAATTTTTGCCGCTAGGGTTGCTTATTCAAAACAAAAGCATATCTTGATCATGCCCTGATTTCGCGGAATCATGGGAGGTGTTATCTTCACGTCTACAGCTGGTGGAAAAGAATCTGACAGGAGTCATATTCATGGATGAGCTACTGTATTAAAGATTTATTAACATTACTGAAGTATGGAGCAGGGTGTGGCTGAAAGGAGCTGAACGAGGCCGCCGGAGCGATTGCTAATGATAGATAAGTGTCTCGAGAGCACTTGGAGCTTTTATTATGCCGCAGATGACCGTTTCCATTTCTTCCGGTCATGCATATGTGGGGTAACGCAGCGCTGTTTTATCATATTAGATGCATTTGTGTGTTGACAGTTGTTATAATGCTAATGTTCAGCAGCTGCTATGTACTCTTGTTGCACACTGCAGTAAGCTAGATCGATATTAGGCATGGTAAATCGTGGTAAATCAAGAAAATGAGATTTAAACAAGACTTACTGTGTTGAGCTATATAACAATGATTAGTTTTCTGTCGAAGAAAGTATCCAAACAGTTGCTCACCAGTCTAATAAAACATAATATATATTAAAGTGTCTTTGGTGTTTCCATGGTTTCTACAAAATAAACCGTAAATCGAAGGTAACGGGTATGATGTCATTGGTAGGCGAAGCACGGACCTGGTCCAAGTCCTGGTTAAGATTGCTTTTTTTCTGTGGT
The DNA here is from genome assembly GCA_038088235.1 of Zacco platypus. NCBI lineage: Eukaryota > Metazoa > Chordata > Actinopteri > Cypriniformes > Xenocyprididae > Zacco > Zacco platypus. The sequence goes on from CM076070.1 coordinate 7,530,240, forward strand.
TTTAAACATTCTTGTAAATATGTGGGATAATGTAAGTACACAAGTCAACAAAATATATAACATTGTTCTAATATTTTAATCCACAAAATCTTGCATAATGTGCCTTTTAAATGAGATGTCTGAATGGAAAGCTGACTGTGTGTTTTTTTTTTTTTTAATTAATTTTGAGACAGCCCTGATATGCGTGTATGTTTTCACAGAGCGTCTGATAGGTCTGCCGGACGCTATGCTAAAGAATCACAACCGGCCACAGATCATTCCTGCTTTGGAAGGCGTGTTCATTGAGGACATCGCTGTGGGCTGCGAGCACATCCTTGCTTTATCCAACACTGGAGATGTATACGCATGGGGCTGCAACTGTGAGGCCCAGGTAAAGTCAGCTGAAATAGTGCACTGACCCTCTACCATCATGTGCAGTGATGTTTTCTATAGATCTGTGTGATTGAATGAATATTTAGTTGTACTTATGTCCTCTATATGTACATTGCAGCTGGGTCTGGGCCATTCCAATCCTGTCAAAGAGCCCACTTTGGTTACAGCTCTTCAGGGCAAGAACATCAGGCAGATCTCTGCTGGACGCTGTCATACCTCAGCCTGGACCACACCGGCTCTGTCAACCAGAGCTTCAGGTACACACCAAATCCTTTGAAAAAAAAAAAAATCCTTGTTTTGGAACCTCATAAGTTAACTTTTTGAAATGCTCCTCCTGGGCAGCAGCTACGTACCACACAACTAGCTCTTTTTGGCTCCATGAGAAAAAACGTTTTTAAATCTTACTGACCCCAAACTTTCTTGAATAAACCCATTTTTCTGCTGAATCCTGGCATAATTCAGCTTCACATCTCCTTAGTCTCTGACCTTATCAGTGAACTGTACTGTTCTAGGATCAGTTCCTCAGCAGTTACATGTTAGATTTGTTTTTGCTTCTCATTTCATAAACTCTGACTCTGTATTTTGCAGGTTGTTCAGGGATACAGCTTGGTTTGCCCCAGTCTGTGCCCCCGCAGTATAACGCCCTTAAAGACTGCAGCCCTGAAGTGCTGAACACCCGTCTCAGAGTACTGTACCACTTCTCTGATCTCATGTACAAGTCCTGGAGGCTTCTGAACCTCGACCCTCGCAATCAGGTGTGCATAATCAATTATAAAACATAAACACACTCACACATTCATGTCAATCACTGCATTGACTACTGATGTTTCACTGGAAAGAAAGTGTACTGATTCCCTGCCAAGAACCTTTCATCGTTTTCTAAGCTCAGCTGAATTTGTGTCCAGTGTGAAAGTGTTCCTTGTTACGGTTCCTGTTTTTTACCTCCAGACTAATAGGTCTCTGTCGCTCGATATTCGAGCAGGAGTTTTGTCTGACCGTGTCACTCTCTGGCTGATTTCCAGGTGAGTGCTTCCCGCTACAGCTCAGGTACCGCTGCCATCGTACAAGGCCAACTCCGAGGCCTCCTGTCCCCGAAAGTCAACACCCTTCCTCTTGTTCGAACTATTGGCAGAACCATGACCCAAGGAAAGACCTACGGACCTCAGATAACAGTCAAGCGGATCTCCACCAGGTACGAGAATGAGAAGAGCATCACAAATTGGACGCGAGGCTATATCTCTGCAACGCTTTAGCATATTCAGACCAAACTTGGTACATGTCATCACGAGCATGACCTGAGGCTACATGCTGCATTTCGGCACAGTGCCACCTACTGGTCCGGAGATAGTAAAAATGGCTATTTTCGAGACCGCGCTACCTAGTTGTGAAATCAAAAAATTCATATGCTCATATGAATATGAAACTTTTGATGTAGTTGACTTATTTTCATGGGAGTCATCTCCTTAGATTTCTGAATTCTTGCGGAGTCCAGTGATAACTAACATGCTAAGGTTTGTACATTTGTGAATATCTTTGGCCCGTGCACGACTTTGATTGGATTTTTTCACTAAGTATGTACTTAGTGCATATACATGTTTATAATTCCTACATGAAATGAGATATTTTCACTAAATTTGACACTTATTTTTGCGCAGACTCGGAGCTCTGAGGACACAAAAAAGTGATGGGATTGCGCATGTTGGTGGCGCTGAACGAAATATACCGAGCTATATATATATATATATATATATATATATATATATAATCCTAAATCAAACAAATTATAAAATTCATGGGGCCTTTAAATATTGGAGTAAAAAGATTGAGAACCACTTGAGTAGAGGAACACAAGGAGTGTAGAGAATGTATAGACAGATAGTTGATAGTGT